>APFE031414271.1:38562-59064 GCA_000404065.3 Pinus taeda | reverse complement strand
TTTATTTTATTTTTTATTTTAACCAAGCTAAAATGTTTAACATACATTAAATTACAACATCCAATTTTACTCTTGATCCACCAAGCCCCAAGAGGGATCAAATGTTTTTTCACTCTATGCTAGTTTGCATATCACGATATTTGATACCTCTCGGGGGTTAGTAGATCCAGAGTAAAGATGGATCTATGTTGGTTTAATTCCCCCATTTAAATAGGCTACATTCCAAGTGAATACCATGGGTCAATACCATGTGCCATTTTGGTGAATACCATGGGTCAATACCATGTGCCATTATTATATTTATTAATACTAATATGAGGGTTAATAATGTTTTTTTGCATGGTATTAATAACAATCTAGTCCATGGTATTTGTCCCATAGTATTTTGCCCATATGTTTCACATAAATATAACACATGTTTTGAGTGTTCCTAAATATTAGGTGACTTATGGAGTAAATATAAAAAAATGTTTTATTTGTTTACCATACATCTAGTTCATGTATATTTTGATTAATTTACCATACCTCTTTTACAAATATGTTATTTGGCCCATAGGATTCACTTAAATAAAACCTCTTTCTTGAGCCTTCATAAATAGAACAAGGGTTATGGACTAAATATAAAAAGAGGTTTTATTTATTTATCATACGTCTAGTTTATTTATATTTGTATTTATTTACCATACCTCCACTTTACTTATATTTTTATTTGTTTACACGCTTGCATGTATATAAGGTGACTTATGGAGTAAATATAAAAAATGCTTTATTTATTTACCATACCTCTCATTTATTTATATTTTTATTAATTTACCATACCTCTTTATAATTATTTGGCCCATAGGATACTAAATAAAACCTATTCTTGAAAATGGTCGAATGGAAGGTTGTAACTCCTAATTTCAAGGGCTAAATTTACCCTTTTTACCCTCTCCCTTAAAATAAGGTGGGCTATTTGAGGTGATTTGTAAAAATTTACCATGATACAAAATATTCGCCCACTAAAAATTTAAAACCCCTTAATTTCACCAAAGGGTGAACATTCGCCCCTGAAATTTTCTATGTTCCCTTGTGTTTGTATTAACTATAGTGGTCAGTGATCTGTGTGGATGACCATTTCCTTACCCAAAAGGTAATGCTTCCATTGTCCGCATACTTGCATAATGGAATACATCTATTTTTCATAAGTGGGATACTTCTAGAATGTGTCTGAAAGTTTATCATTGTGATATGCCACGGGATGCCACTATTGAGTAAGGGCTACCCCAATAGCATAGTTAGAGGCATCTATCTCGATGTCAAATGGTTGTTGTAAGTCTAGTAATTTGAGCATTTGTTCAGAGCAGAGGTGATGTTTCAACTCTATGGATGCCTTCTCTTGAAATTCAGATCAAAAGAATTTTACTTTCACTCCTCCCTTGGTGACTTGAATCGAGGGCCAAGTGATATGAGAGAACCCCAACATGAATCTTCCATAGAAATTTGCAAGACCCAAAAAGATGCAGAGCTCTGTCAGACTGGTTGGGGCTTACCAATCTCGAATGACTTGGATCTTGGATGGATCCACATGCACCCCTTGTTAACCAAGAATGTATCCTAGATACTAAACCTGGGTCATGCCAAAAGTTCATTTCTACAAATTGACACACAACTTGCATTGTCACAGTGTTTGGACAACTTGTCGAATGTGGTGGAGGTATTCTTCCAAATTTGGCTGAAGATCAGGATGTCATCCAAGTACGCCACTAAAAATGAGTTGGCGAATGGCCAAAAGATGTTATCTATCACTCTCATGAAGGTTGTAGGAGCATCCGTCAACCCAAAATGCATAACCAGTGATTCAAAAATGCCCTCCTTAGCTTTGAAGGGAGTCTTCTACACAATGAAGGGTTCGATTGGTACATGTTGATATCTAGAATTCAGGTTGATCTTTGTGAAATAGTTTTCCCCCTTGAATGGTAAACAAGGTCATCAATCAGTGGGATCAGGTACGTATTCTAGATAGTGATCTTATTCAGCACCCACACAGAGTCTCCAAGTCCCATCCTCATTTTGTACCAACACGATTGAGCTCCCACACGGCGATGAACTTGGTCGAATGTGACCTTTCTACAATAGCTCCTGAATCTACCTCTTGATTTCATCATTCTCTAGAATAGATTGCCGATAGATTAGTCCATTGGGCAACGATGCACCTGGGGTCAAATTGATGGAGTTGATGACCTGACAGTGTAGAGGCGCCCCTGCGGGAGTAGTGAATATGTCCTTGTACTCCTCCATGACCTTGTCCATCTATTGTTTTCATGTGAAGGGGCCTTGTCTAGAGGTTCTAGCCATTTTCTTCTTCTTTCCTTGAGGGAATATCATGAGGAAAACAAATTTCCTAGTTTTGGAAATGAGCTTACTACATTGTTTTACAGTAACCAAAGAGATGATAGTAGGTGGTGCTACCTTTGATATCCTGTACAACTTATTTCCAAGGGTAACAATAACAACACAAGGCCTTGACTCATACACAACATTTCCATTCCACACATATGATTGGCATAATAATACATTACAAACATCAAGAGGAGCAACATCACATAATACCTCATCGTGAAGGGCTTGATGTTGTATGGAAGGCGACACTGATGGTTAATGTGAAGATCCCATCCTTGGTGAAGCCAACCAATGGTGTACAATTATGGATGTGTCATGGTTGGTAAGCCTAGTTTCTTGATAACCTCTACTAAAATGAGGTTCTTTTGGCTCTCGCTGTTGATAATGAACTATAGCAAGGAACCCTTTACCCACATTTGGGGTGTAAGAGGCACTCCTTCTCTTTTGGATGTTTGGGTTCCTCCTTTTTGAACTTCAAGGTGGGAATGGTGGCATTGGGCTCCACATCAATAATATGGTTCCCTTTTTCATACCCTTGTTAGGTTTTGACTCAGAGCTAGAACATGCATCTAATTTAGAAGCCTTCATCTTGGCCACCAGTGACTACGTTTCCTGATGCTCGCTTTCCTATGTCCGTTTTTAGCTTCGCAGTATTGTTCTTTGCTTATGGCTTTGGCGGGTTATCCTAGGCCACCCCATATTATCTTTGGCTTTTGTTCTGTATTTTGGGGGCACCTTTCCCTTGCTTGAAATTCATAGATCCATAGTCTCACTTTTTCTATTTAAACTTTTACTTAATCTTGACAGCGTATTAGTATGTCGTGCTAAGTGAGGAGATGTCTAGGAAGTCAATCTCATCCTGGATGTACCTATGTAGATAGTTATAGTACTTGAGTACCAGATGTTTCTCAGAATCCTTGATACCCAACGTCGTACGAAGGGTATCAAAAACATTGGTAAAATCTGGCACATCTTGGTCCCTCCCCTTACGTAGTGTGGTCCAGTTTATGTATTTATCCTCATAGCTACATACTAGGCAGTATTTCTCTTTAGTGGCATCCCAGAACAAATTCCAAATGGCTAAAGCTGAAAATAGTGAGGGCATACTTTCATCCTTCTACTTAAAGTAGGTTTCCCACCAGTCCTTGACATCAGGGACGACTTTAAAAAGAGAAAAAGTAATCTTTTCCCAACTGGAAAAATCATGAAGAAAAAATATCCTTCAAGCAGATTTAACCATTTATCTATTTGGCCCTCAGATACGAGAATGCCAAATTTTACTTGTACCTTAAAAGGATTGAAGGATCTAGGAAAAGTTATCCTTCATCGCATTAATTTGTTTCTTGAGGGCCTCCTTGACCAATATTTTGATAGGATATCCTACTCCCTCATCTTTCTTTTCTTCCCCCACGGGCAGCCATCAGGGTTTGCAAGGTTGATATTGCAAAGGTTCAACCAAATTGAGCCCTAACTCCTTATACCCGACCTCATTGGGGACACACAAAGAAGGAACAAGAAAGAGAACACCTCTATGATACTATTGATCTGAATTTAAACAAGAATGCAACAAATTACAGATATAACCATAAACATAGAGAGGAAACAGAAGTAAAACTTCATTTCTTGAATATCAAAAAACTGAAATATACTTACATACATAATGTAAATAAACTAGCTCAGGTGATGGCAGCTTATATCTGAGAAGGCTTGTGGTGACTACATGCTTCTGAACTATGTTACAATGAGGCTTGAGGGCCTATTTACTTAGAAGCAATGGAAAACCCCAAACATCCAAAAACCTAACCCTAGGAGATGAAACACCAAGCTATGGGCATCGTTGGGGTAAATTGGTACATCAAATTCCTAGGGTCATAACTTTTGCATACGATCTTTGTTTGACACATGTGATACCTCATTAGAAATATATATCCAAGGACTACAATTGATGACAAAAAATATCAAGTTAAAATCTCATATTCTCTACTAGTGATTTTCCCAAAAAACGTCATTTAGGGCCTAAAAACGGCTCTAGAAGTTCAGGGCTCGAAAAACTGCCAAAAATAGTAAATTGTGCTAAAATTAAATAAAATGAAAAACTAAAAGAAAAAATGGTGGTGGTCCAAGTGGAATGGGCAGGTTCCCACCAATATCCACCTAGATCACTCATCACATGTACATCACCAAAAAATTTCTAAAAAAATGGAAATGTATGACGGGTAGAGAAAGGTGATAGAGTATTTGCCCTATGTAAAGTTTGTGTAACATGTTGTAAGTGTGGAGGAGATGATAGAAAATATTCTTGATCATCAATGCGACAAGTTATAGTCGTTTTTAGTTTTATTAACATGACACTTGAGGTGGAAATATAAATATTCAAGAGCCTTAAAAGAGTAATGATTATCATTTTTGCACAAAGGCCAATATTTTGTTTTTTTTTTTGTACAAGACATTATTTTGGAGGGAGCTAATCACTTTCATATGTTCAAGGATGGAAGCGTTGGTTCAGGAATCAAGAAATAAACACATGGTTATATAACCAAAATATTATTTTTAATGAAAACCATGTATCAATGGGATGGGAGTAAGGTATTGTTTACATTTTATCAAATTGTGGCATTTTCTATATAGATGTGCTTGTATGTATGTATGCATGTATGTATGTATGTATGTATGTATGTATGTATGTATATGTATATGTATATGTATATGTATATGTATATGTATATGTATATGTTTGTATGTATCTATTTATGTAGTAAGTGTAGATGAGTTGAGAAGACATGATCATAGTTATGCATCTATTGGGAAAATTACTAATGACACAAAATGTTGGCAAGAATCTTCTAAATTTTAGGTAAATGGTGTCCTACTTACATAGTTGTATTATTGCAAGGACCTTGGCATGCTATTTGCACTCTATTTTTTGTTGTGATAGAATAGATCAGTGTTTCACATTTGCATATATTATGGCCTAATTGAGAATGTTGGATTTCCAAATTACTTTTACATTTTACACATTGGGAATGATGCTTATATTTCCTTAAATTTAATAGTAATCCCCACCTTTTAAATTATCTATGGATATTATTTATCCTTCAATATGAATGATAGAAACTTCAATTTTTGTATTATTTGTGAATACCATTTTTATTTTGAAAAACATATTAGGAACCCAACTTTTATACATTGTCTATGCTATAATAGGTATTGTAGGTTTATTTAGGTATCATAAATTGGAAAAGAGGGAAGGAAGGGAAACAAAAGACACTTGAATTGGATCTTTAGAAGTCCAATCATGATACAACTAGGTGGCTGGAAAACATACATATTAAAATTTTCCAATTTAATGTGGATTGGGAATTTTTTCAAGATAAAAGGCTGAAAATTGATCCAATCTTTTGACCATTTTTTCTCTCCTCTTAAGGTCAAAATTGGTGGAATGCGATCAAGAATATCAAGTTGTAATCACTAACATCTATTGTGATTGTGTAGTTGAGGGAACTTTAAGAAAACAAAAATAAAAGGATATAAATGAAAGAATAAAGGGTAAATCAATTTACAAAGATAAACTTGGTTATTTGAAAAAAAGAATTCACAAAATAAAAATTTATATGTCGACAAGGTTAAGAAGTTGTGAGGTTGGGTTAGGAGTATATTTAGAGTAATCAATTATTTGAATTTCTTAAGATTGAAGAGTTGAGGTTCACAGCTTAAAAATTAAGGTTAAATATTGAAGAATGTGACCAGCTACTAAAGAGATTAAAATTCATTAAAACATTCTAAATGAATTTTAAGTCTTTGTGCTTTCACAGCAACCAAAATACTAATGAGTAGGTTGCCTTCCTTGACAATTTTAAGCTTGAGCTAAGTACACACAAAGGAATAATTTGTTCCTTATTAAATGAGATTCTTTTGGATTCACCTTAGTAATGGATGGTGGCATTAAAATATTCATTTGTGGTATGCATATCATGAAACATTTACTAAATTCATTGAAAAATGCCTTGGGAAACATTTAATTAATAGGAATGAGGAGACACCAAATCTATGTTAAAGATTCTAATGTCTCTATACAGCTAGCTAAAAACTACATGACCACATATACCTAGCTAACAACTTGCCACTCACAAAATTTTAGTAGATGTGATGTTAGCACTACAAAAATAAATCTAACCATGAGTGATTAAACAGTTCTCTATATAAGCTCGTGGGTGTGTCGACGCTTCGAAACCAAACTAGTATTCCAAAAAAGGGGAGGAGGAAAAGGTGCAAGGGTGTGGAACATGGGAATGTTTCATATCAATTTTAATTTGGATGTAAGAATGGTGGTTTTTCTATGAAAGTTGTTGGAATTAACGTTTGCAGTACTTGTTGGGCCTCATAATTGTCATAATTTCCTTGCCTTACTTCTTAGTTTTCATATTACTTTCTAAGTCCCTTTTGTAATTAGGATATGATAACATATCTAGTATGGATTCTAGTAGTGTTTTGTATGAATTTATTATTTTATTATTTTTATCAATGGATTTGACCATTAAAGTGTTATTTACTTAAGAATGGATCCTTATTTTGGATAGGAATATATTGATGCATTGGCATTTGATGTTTCTTCCTTGAAATATCATGGGAGGTTAGATAAGCTTAGGCTGTTATACTTTGTTTGGGTCAAATTAATTAAAGTAGAGGTTGTGACCTAGTCCTCTAGATGAATTGATATCTTTGTAGCCTAAATGAGAATCCTGAGAATCTTTAGATTCTCAAGATCGACTATTATCAGAAATAGATTATTTTTTCTTAGCTTTTACTGACATGGTATAAAAACTTGCATTAAGCCTCGAAAGAAGTTGTTTAGGTCTAATATGGTTTTTGACATAAGATTAGACTTGGAAAGACATTGATTGTAATTGTTTGTCTATAATTGAATGGAAGTGTTTATTACTCAAAATTTATCTGTTGTACTAATTCTTTTCATAAGGAAAATTGATTCCGGTGATTTGGGACCAATCCTAGAAGCAACATTGTCTTCACTTGTATCATTAAATTGTTGTTTGATTCTCCTCTTTGAACTATTTCAACTTTTGTACTTGTTCTTAAATTCTCACTGTTTGTTTGTTAAATCAGATGCCCTATTTTGAATCGAATTTATAAATTGCTACAGAATATATTTGATGTAGTTAATCTGTTAATATTATTGTCATTTCTTCATTTCCAATAGATTATCAGAGATCATTATCTTTCTTATTTAAATTTTTTTGATGCTATGATTCTATAGTACTATTTTTATATTTTGTAGTTGTTGTTCCCTAAGAAATAACTTGACGTTCAGTAGATTTTCTTTTGTTTTTCTCCTTCAGAAGCATTTAGAAGTTAATGCTTTGAATGGTTTGGTATAATTAGAAATTGAATTCCAATCTGATTTGTTTTCTATTGCATCTTTTCTTCTCAACATGATAGTAGTAACTAGTCATACCAACATTTCTTTTTCATAAACTATGCCAACAACCTTGAAATAGAAAAATGTAACCTCGGGTTTTCTGTAGCTCCTAGGGACAATCCCTATATTGAAGAGAGACTAGTGCCTAGGACATATTTATGAGAATCTTAAAGATTTTATTAAACTAACATCACACTCAGTGTTTAACATTTAAAGGGAAAGTCCATTCAGAACCATCTTTAAGAGGAGGAGTAAAATTCCTAATGTGAACTCTTACTCAAAGAAGCATTAATATTAGATCTGTAGCAGAAAAAATCACATGATATTGTATCTCTTTAGTCATTGTAGTATTTTTGGTAGAAGACTATAAAAAAAAATGAAAGTTGATACATAGTGCTTAATTCTTATGAATCAAATGCATTAAAATTCAGAGTGAAAGAGATGGAATAGATAATTAAATGGGATGAAAATACATATGAAGTGCACTTTAAGGATTAGTTATCATATCAATATAAGCACCTTTCATCAACATTTGACTAATACAGATCCATGAATCGATGAAAACACTTTCAAAAGCTACTATTTCATGTAATTTGAGAAGAGTAATGAAAACATATGGAACAAATAGAGAAAGAGCACATACTATAGATTCAGATCAGTCATAATCACCAAAAATTTATATTAATATTCCATAGATAATACATTTCATTTTAAAATAAACAAAACTTATCTCTTAGAAAACAAAAAATTATGAACCTTTCATTCAGTCTCATCAAAAGTGTTTTTATACGATCTGATAGGGAGAGCCCATTACAAAATATTCTTTCTTGATTTCATTACAATGGAAAATCATAACAAAAACCTCAACGTGCTCCATGGCATATCTGTACTAACCAAAACCCTAACAGATTGACTAAAAATAAAATAGTTACATAATAGGAAATAAAAAGTGTCATAATCAACATGATATGCAGTATCATTGGTAACAATGGGTAGGCTATAGAGGCTAGATAGAGGCTTGATGATTTAGAGCATTAGAGGGTTGATGAATTTCTCACATCTTTTCCATAGTGTTGGAACTGGCAGAGGAGCTCAGAAGAACCTATTATATGCAATATTGAGGATGGTCGAGCCTACGTAGTTTAATCTAGGGTGAAACAAGGTTTTGACCATTCCTAACAATTGACAGTCCCTCTTTAGATAGTTAACCACAATCCTTCCCTTAAGAGTATAAATTTTCTCATGAGAATACTCTACTTTTCTTTTGGCCTCCACTATTCTCTGATTGTATTGTCCCAACTACATCAGTACTCCCCAAAAGTCCCAGTAGCTAGGCAAAACCACTTTGACAATCCTATCAAAGTTGGTGTTGAAGGCATCCACATTCTTTGATACCACCTCTAGGTACTCCCCAACCTTTACCCTATCTTCCTCCTTCTCTACAACCATTTTGATCTCCATGATAGTAGCTACTCTGTCCACCACATCTATGGGCATCAGTTCACTGAGTGGCCTCTAATTGACAAAATGAATGAATATTTTTATAATCTAGGAGTTCTTCTCTCCATCTTCTTTGGATAACATGATAAAGCCTTCATAATCCTTGATAATGATCCTCTTCTCATGCATTAAGGTTATGTATTCATAGTGGTTATTCATCTATTAAATTATTTCATCCCAAAATAGTTGCTTGGATTGTAGAAGGGACATATTTCCTATCATCTTTGCCTTTAGATTAGAGATATCTTGGTTTGCTTCTAGTAGATTCTCCTCAACTATTTCTGCATTTTCCTTGGAAGTATCCAACTTATTCTCTTTATGTTTCAAGATATTATGGGAAACATCTACATCATTTTTAACACTTCTAAGATCCCTCTATGAAAGTTGGAGCTCAGTGAGGGTCTTAGTGAGCTTTTTAGTTGGGTTCCAAGGGTGTTCAAGCACTATTACTACACATCTATGTGAACCTATCCTCTTTTGCAGCTCTTCTACCTACTGCTTGAGTGCCATTATTTCATTATTCATGTCAATGTGCTCTTCGCCCAATATCTTCTTGTTGGCTTTATGACACAGGTTTGGCACTATGGCATAAGTGTTGTCCTTGATGGCAACTCACTCAAATGATAGATCACATCTCAGGCACTCAGAATGGAAGAAAATAAGGTATACGCAGGTTCCTCTCAGTAAAGTCGCATATACACAATGGATCACCGATCAAAAGGCACATATACGTATGCACACACTCTCATGCAAAGAAAAACGTGTACATGTGGGAAAATTTATGTTTGGTCCATGGTATTTAGTCTGACATATTTGAACCTATGGTTTTGGTCCTTAGTATTGCATCCAAAGTATTGAACCCAAATATTGGGTCCCTAGTATTGGTTCTCAATGGTTTTGGACCATGGTTTGAGTAAGGCCTAGGACTATAAAAAGGGAAGGAGATCATTTGGCAAGGGATCGGCGAAAGTGTTGAATATCTTAAGAGGAGAAAGATCTGGAAAACTAGTGATTGGTTTATGTTGCATTGTTGGACCTAAACCAACAAGGAACCTGAGCACTGAAAGATGGATAAGTTCTATTAATGGATCAAGATTTTAAGCCTTTAATAGTAGTATCGTTTGTGTGATTATTGGTCTGTTATGATTGGCGCATGATTAGATCTATCAATTTGATAATCTGGGTATAACTGATGTATGATTAAGTGAAAAGTAGTAAATTATCTTTTATAGATCTTTACGTAGGTTTGGCATATCATAGGCGCATATACACACAGGTTCAGTGAGAGAAGACAATGTATAAGCTGGTTGGTCTTGAGACAGATGCGTATATACACTAGTTTCACTAACCTAAGTAGCGTATACAAATCTGTGTATGAATTGAAAAATAATTGACCTGATAATATTGATTCACGTCCCCCATCTTAGTATTATTTCCAACAATTGGTATCGGAGCAGGTCCTTTAGAAGAAGCTTGATCGCTTGAAGGAAGATCTATCATCATGAGAAACTACAAAAAGGAGGTGTCGATTAGGCCACCAATTTTTGATAGGAGCAACTTCGTCTATTGGAAGGTAAGAATCACAGCCTATCTTCAATCTCTTGGTATAGATGTATGGGATATCATAGAAATAGGATACACATTTCCATCAGCAACTCCTACAGATACGGTTGGTAAAAAGCAGTATGAACTGAATGCCAAGGCTGTCAATACTTTACTAGGGAGTCTATCTCAATCAGAATTCATTAAGTTTATGTAGCTCAAAACTGCAAAAGAAATATGGGACAAGATCATTCTGAGCTATGAATGAGATGATCAAGTAAAACGAGCTAAACTACAAACTCTTAGAATTCAATATGAAAATCTTAGAATGTACAATGATGAAATTGTGGCTAACTATTTCCTACGTATTGATGAGATTGTTAATTGTATGAAAAACTTGGGTGAAGAGATAAAAGAAGTTGTTTTGGTTGAAACATTTCTAAGATCTTTGTCTCCTAAGTTTGACTCAATTGTTTTTGCCATATAAGAAAAGCAGAATCTGCAGAGCATTACCATGTCATAGCTGCACAGAATTCTAATTGCTTACGAAATGAGAAAATGTTGACCATCAGACAGGAGAGAAGCTACATTCAAAGCCTCAGGAAAAGGAGATCACAATGAGTCAGGACATATGTCATAAGATGAGGAAGAACCAAATTTTGTCAAGAATATTCAATGGGGAATTGAAAGATTCAGAGGTAAGCTACTTTTCAAATGCTTTGCTTGTGGAAGAGTCGGTCACTATGCTGCCAAGTGTCCTCATAAAGATAAAGGTAAAGAACCAGTTAGATGGAACAGAAAACAAAATGTAAGAAAAAAGAGATATTATACGCATCAAGACAGTGATGGACTTTCAAATAGTGATGAAGATGAACAAGGTAATGATGATATGCTTTTGATGGCCTTTGAAGATGATGATTTCTTGGATGCTATAAATGAAGAAAGTCTTTATGAAGAAATTTCTAAAATTAAAATTTGTTTAGAAGAAAAGAATATGATCATAGATACTCTAACATTCCAACTTGTTGAAAGAGATAAACACAATGAAGAGTTAGAATGTGAAATTGTGGGACTTAGAAATCAAATTGAGAAAACAAAAGCCCTTAATCTTAGATTTGCTAAAAGAGCTGAAACTTTAGATGAAATTATCAAAGTGCAGCATTCTTCTCTAATCAAGATAGGTATCAAATATTCTAAAGAAATGTATCAAGCACAGAAGAAAGCACAGAAGCCATCCACCTCCAAAAGTTATCTTGATGTAGCAAGGAAAAATGAACAGGTTGAAAATCGACAGCAAATTTATAATGGGGATCACTAGGTAAATCAGGGACAATTTGCTTCAAGAATGAACAAAGATTACCAAGTAAATCAAGGGCAATCTACTTCAAGGATGAACAGAAGCTTCAACCAACCACAGGTAAATCATTCCCAATTGGCCTCAAGAATGGATGTTAATAGAAACTACAATCATTTTGTTGGAAGGTTTCATAATCGCAGAAATTTCTTCAATGGCCAATGTTTCTCTTGTCATAACTTTGGTCACAAAGCTTCTCAATGTGTTGCCTACAAGACTATCATGGCTAGGGAAGCTCAAAAGCAAAGGAGTATGACTGGGATCATGAAAAGGACTTACAATAATTTTTCTGCTCTTGAAAATGAAATAGAATGTTCTATTTATAACAACTTCGGTCAAGAAGACACTGAATGCAGGAGTAGGTTTCGACAAACGACTTAGAAGGAGCAAGCTTCATTTAGTCCCAAATCCTGGAGAAAGAAAGAACCATAACCAGAAAGATGTGGGATAGCCTTATATGCAGAAGGACAGGAAAATCAGTGGTACATCGACAGTGGATGCTCGAAAGATATTACATGTGATAAGGAAAAACTTCAGTCATATAGTGCCTTAGGGAAGGAAAAGAAGGTCTCATTTGGAAATGACACCCCAGCATTCATAAAAGGTAAAGGTTATGTTCGTTTGAAAGAGAAGGTCAAAGTTGGAAATGTTATGTATGTTGATGGCTTAAAGCATAATCTATTAAGTGTCAGTCAAATGTGTGATCAAGGAACTGAGGTAATATTTTGATCAAATGGATGTATTGTTCGTGAGCTTGATACAGGAAAACCAGTGATCAAAGGCATAAGAACTCCAAATAATTTATACATATTCAAAGAAGGACAACAACAATGCTATCTAAGCAAGAATGGTGAACACTGGCTATGGCACAAAAGATTGGGGCATCTAAGTTTTTCTCAAATAAGGAAATCATGCAAATATCATGTGGTTTGTGGTCTTCCTGACATTAGTATTCCAGACAATACAATATGCAAATCATGTCAGTTTGGTAAACAAACTAGAAATAATTTCCCTGAAAAGGAAGGATCAGCTAGTAGGCCACTTGAACTTGTCCATACTGATATATATGGTCCAACTAGGAAGAGTTCACCTCGAGGAGAAGATTACTTCATATTGTTCATTGACGACTTTTCAAGGATGTGTTGGATAGGACTCATGAAGTATAAATATGAAGCTTTCGAAAAGTTCAAATCATTCAAAGCCTTAGTTGAAAACAAATCAGATCACAAAATCAAATGCCTCAGATATGATCAAGGAGCGAAATTTACCTCGGATGAATTTTTCAAATTTGGGAAGAACATGGAATAAGAAGGGAATTCTCTACTACAAGGACTCCTCAACAAAATGGAGTAGTGGAAAGCATGAACAGAATGGTTCAACAAATGGCTCGTGCTATGCTTGATGATTCTAGAACTCCCATGACCTTCTGGGGTGAAGCCACATTTCTGTAGTTACTATTCTCAACAAGACAAACATCTGGGTAAACAACACTTAGATTCCTCATGAAATTTGGTATGGTAAGACTCCCACGGTAAAATATTTCAAAATTTTTGGAAGCAACTGCTACATCAAAAGGACTGATGAAAGCCTTGGAAAATTTGAACCTAGAGAAGATGAAGGAATTCTCCTTGGTTACTCTCCTCACAGCAAAGAATATAAGTGTTACAATAAAAGACTTGGAAAAATTGTTGAAAATATTGATGTAGTGGTTGATGAAGAAGGAAACACTCCTAGGAAAGTAAAATTTGAAGAGTTCGAAGATGATGAGGACTATCCTTCAACATCAAATCAAAATCATGATGAAGAAGAAACCCATGAGGCACCAAAAGAACAGATAAGGATAGAAGAAAAGACTCCATCGAGGTACGTTCAAAAGAATCATCCAGAAACTCAAATTTTGGGACAAAAAGAGGTAGGTGTACAAACAAGAAGAACCATTTCAGAAGCTTCAAGCTATCTAGCATTGCTCTCCTCCACTGATCCACAAAATGTAAGAGAAGCATGCAAAGATAAATGTTGGGTCAAGGCCATGGATGAAGAACTTGAGCAGATTGAAAAGAATAACACTTGGGAGTTGGTTCCTAGACCGAAAGATAAGAATTTCATAGGGACAAAATGGATATTCAAAAACAAGCTGAATGAAAATGGAGAAGTTATTAGGAACAAGGCCAGACTTGTTTGTAAAGGGTATGCTCAACAAGAAGGTATAGACTTTGAAGAAAATTTTGCACCAGTTGCTAGACTTGAGGCAATAATAATGTTCCTTCCACTTTCCAGCTTTCAGAAGTTCAAATTATTTCAAATGGATGTGAAATCAGCCTTTTTAAATGGGGACTTAGAGGAAGAAGTGTATATTGAGCAACCAGATGGATTCATCCTTGGAAATGATCCTAAACTTGTATGCAGACTTAAGAGGCACTCTATGGTCTTAAACAGGATCCAACAGCTTGGTATTATCATCTGGACAAATACCTCCATCAACAAGGTTTTTCAAAAGGATTAGTAGATAGTAATCTATATATAAAAATTGATAATGATAAATTGCTAATTTTTGTTGTGTATGTTGATGATATCATCTTTGGCAGCAATGAAGAAGCCATGAGTCAAAACTTTGCTTTGGTGATGCAGAAATAATTTGAAATGTCCTTGCTTGGTGAGATGACATATTTCCTTGGGCTACAAATCCAACAAAATAAAGATGGTATATTTTCATCACAAACCAAGTACCTAAAGAAAATCTTGAAGAAATATGGCATGGAAGATTCGAAACCGGTATGTACCCCTATGGTTACAGGATGCAACCTCAACGCTAATGACGAATCAGCAACAGTACATCAACCAACCTATAGATCCATGATTGGTAGTCTGCTCTATCTAACAGGTACTCGGCTAGACATCATGCATGCAGTGGGAATAGTTGGAAGATTTCAGGAAAATCCAAAGGAAGCACACCTTTAGGAAGTTAAGAGGATTTTCAAATATCTTCAAGGAACACAAAACTATGGCTTATGGTATCCTAGAGATGCAGATCTCACACTTCATGCATATATAGATGCAGATTGGGAAAGAAGTATGGATGATAGAAAAAGCACTAGTGGGGGTGAATTCTTTATGGGTTCCAGATTAGTATCTTGGTTTAGCAAGAAACAAAGTTTAATTGCTTTATCTACAGCTGAAGCAGAATATGTGGCTGCCACATCTTGCTGCACACAACTCCTTTGGATGATGTAAACCTTGCAAGATTTTCAAATCACTTATACTCCACCTATCTCCATCTTCTGTGATAATACAAGTGAAATCAGTATTTCAAAGAATCTCGTCATGCATTCAAAGACTAAGCACATACCTATGAAGTATCATTTTCTCCGGGAACAAATGTTTGAACAAAAGGTCAAATTGGAGTATGTTCCCTCTAAGGAACAAGTTGCTGATATACTCACCAAACCACTGCCCAGGGAGACATTTGAATACCTGAGATAGAAGCTAGGGGTAGTTGATTCATCATCTTGCTATTGAATCTTGTCTGTTTAAGAGAAAAGTAGTTGTACGTGAGTTTCATGAGGTTGAAATACGTACATACGCCGATTTATGTGGATACAGATGTGTAGATGTCGGTTGAAGACAATCAATGGGCCAGGCTCTAGGTAAAAAGAGTCTGATATGGGTCTGACAGAGACCATCTGGCATACGTTTAGGGGGAGCATATATATTCTTCTAATGATGCATTGTTGGCATTATCTTAGAAAATATTGATTCAAACTTGTGTTGGTTTCAGGTGCAGAGGGAGAACATGGTTGCTGGTCTAAATGATGATTGACATATACTGCTTGTTGATAACTACCATATTTCATCTCTATGTCTTGTATCTCTTTTCTTATCAATGTCATGTAATGACCTATCTTGATTTCCCCACTATGCCTAGGGTGGATGATGTAATGTTCTTGTTTTATCATATATCCCTACTTGGTTGGGTGGAAGAGTCAATATTGGTATATTCCCACTTGGTTGGGAGATGGATGTATGTATGAGTTTGTAGTGATAGGAAGGTCATTTATGATGTATAAAGTCATGTTTCTTTTGAAGAACATCTTCTTGCAAACCTTGCCTACAGTCAGGGGGAGCTTGGAAAACACAACAAAATAGAGAATTCAGCATGTACTCAGGGGGAGCATAACCCTTTGCCCTTGATGTCAAAGGGGGAGAATGAATTTGAGTGATTTGGGGTTGCCATCAAGTCCAAAGGGGGAGATTGTTGGCATTATGACACATGTTTGGCACTATGGCATAAGTGTTGTCCTTGATGGAAACTCACTCAAATGATAGATCACAGCTCAGGCACTTAGAATGGAAGAAAATAAGGTATATGAAGGTTCCTCTTAGCAAAGCTGCGTATACACGCGGGATCACCGATCAAAAGGCACGTATACATATGCACACACTCTCATGCAAAGAAAAGTGCGTACATGTGGGAAAATTTATGTTTGTTCCATGGTATTTAGTCTGACATATTTGAACCTATGGTTTTGGTCCTTGGTATTACATCCAAAGTATTGAACCCAAGTATTGGGTCCCTAGTATTCGTTCTCAATGGTTTTGAACCATGTTTTGAGTAAGGCCTAAGACTATAAAAAGGGAAGGAGATCATTTGGCAAGGGATCAACTAAAGTGTTGAACATCTTAAGAGGAGCAAGATCTGGAAAACTGGTGATTGGTTTATGTTGCATTGCTGGACCTGAACCAAGGAGTAACCTGAGAACTAAAAGATGGATAAGTTCTATTGATGGTTCAAGATTTTAAGGCTTGAATAGTAGTATCATTGTGTGATTATTGATTTGTTATAATTAGCACATGATTAGATCTATAAATCTGATAATCTGGGTATAACTGATGTCTGATTAAGTGAAAAGCAGTAAATTATCTTTTATAGATCTGTACGCAGGTTCGGCATATCATAGGCGCGTATACGCGCAGGTTTAGTGAGAGAAGATAGTGTATATGCTGGTTGGTCTTGAGATAGATGCATATATACGCTGGTTTCACTAACCTAAGTAGTGTATACAAATCTGTGTATGAATTGAAAAATAATTGACCTGATAATACTGATTCACACCCCCCCCCCCCCCTCTCAGTATTATTTCCAACACTTCTTTTCTTCTTCTACATGTACAAGCTCCTTGGTTTGGACCTGCTCACTACTTGGCATATTCAACTTATGCTTCATCTCTTGGATTTCCATTTGGGATATTTGAAGGAGAGCTTCAAAAGCAATTTCATCTTCGGGATTCACTCCTAACTTCATGACTAGCTCCTTAAAGCTCTCATTCTATATGAGGAGATCCCTTGAGATGGATCTCTCTTACTTCAACTTGGTTGTGGCATTTTCCAATAGTGTCTTAGTCTGGTTGGTGGTAATTTCATTTATGTTGAGCTCGGTGTACATCATCTCTCCAACCTTCCTATGGAAGTTTATCTCGCCTTGTAAAGGAACACTTGTTAGGTCCAATGAAACATCCAAGGCTTTAAACTGGGAACCTCATGGAAAACACTATCTTAATGGATTCTGAAGTGAAAATTCATCTTGTTCCTTTCCAAATCCACAACAGTGAACACTCTGGTCTAATTTGGAACTGAGTGAGAAGTCATTTTTTGTTGCATCTCCTCTCTCACCTTCTTATTTCTATATTGAATTATCTTTCCAATAGGCCAGCTTGATCCAGTACTAATTGCATTTCCTTTTGTGCCAAGGACATCTAACTCTAAACAGGATGAGGCAGTAGCCTATGATGGTTCCTCTGAGTTCACTTGGAAACCAGGATGATCTAGACTTCTCTCCACTATCTTGGTTTCAGGTTCTTCTTATTTTGTCTCCTGGATATTTACCTTCTTTGCTGCTTGTACATCCTGCCTCTCTATATCTCTAGCCTGGTCGATGATCCTCTTTTGGGCTTTTTTCTTAACTACTGGAGGCTCAATCTCCATTTCTATATCCATAGGCCATGAATAAAATTTAGTTTTCCATTCAATTTCAGACATATATTGATGTTCATATGTTGAATCTTTCATCTTCTCCGTCATTTGAGAAATGACACCATGACGATCATAAGGCTACAAATATCCTAGATCAAAATTCATTTGCTTCAGCAATGATTTAACTGCCTTGAAGGCCTACCCGAAGTTGACAACAAAAGGATAAATAAACTTTCCCAATTTGAACATGTGTTCCTTCTTTGCAGGGACAAAGTGTAGTTGGTTTGCGTTGAGACTCTACCTAACAAATTGTAAGGAAAATATCCTCATAGGAATAAACATAGGTAGATGGTAAGGTGGAAGCTCACAACTATAAACCCTAATCTTGGTGTGATCCTTGAAAAGGTATCATTTCCCTACCCCGGTTTATTTGGTGAGATGGAGAAGCTCAATTTTCTGGGGGAGAACTCTATGGGGAGAAAAACCATGAATAATCTTGTATGAGATGGCCATATAGGTGGATGTGAATTCAAAGTAGCCATCAACATCTAGCCTATTTCTAAAATCAATGTCCTAGTTGTTACACAAAAATATCGTCACCATGATTATTTGCAGTTAGTATGGGTCTATCATCACCTATACTAGCCTCCTAAGCAAGTCTCAGACCTTAGCTCTTCATGTCAAGCTTTGCAAGAGAGAGAAAGACTTTGAAAATCAATATTACTCTGGTTCCTCACTTTCTCCTACTTTTACCTGCGGACCCACACTCTTTGTTCATAATACCTGCGTACCTACACGCTCTGTCTGTAAAGGGTTGGGTGCGTACCCCTGTAAAAGTTAAAAAGGCGTAAATTTATCCTAAAAACTCACTTTTGGGTTAATTCTAGATGGTTCTAGAAGGATTTTGACATGGATTGTTCGCTCCAAAGTGGTTCATGCATCCCAAAAGAGAAGGAGCTAATCCCTTGATAGGAGGAGCTATCCCTTTGAAGGAGGGCTTTATCGCTTTGAAGGAGGACCTAGTAACTTCCCTCCATTGCACTATAAATTAAGGCATTCGGTCAGTTGTTGGAAGGGTTAGAAACTGAACATTTTTTAGGGTAAATGCTGATGGAATTGGGACTTCCTAGTTAAACTTGAGAGGAGAGATCACCTACCTTTTGGTTTTATTGGGAAGTGAGTGAAACTTGTCAAAGTAGAGGAGGCTTCTTGTCGAACCCTGGGAGGAGCTTTTACAGCATCAAGGCACAAGTTGTAAAGTTCTTCTTTCATTTGAATTAATACAATCAGATTCATTTTTCTCAACAAATTGTCTTATGTGGTTTGTTTCATAATCTCCTTGATCATTATGATGAATATGCTTTATGATATTGGCTTTTCAGGTGCTATTTAATTTGTTTGCTTGTTTGTGTTTGCAGAATTACACTTCAAGGAAGCTCATTTGGAGCGAGGGAGCGAGGCTTCCACAAACTTGCATTGGACCCAAGGTAGGCCTAAAACACTTGTTTGCCTTTGTTTTACTTGCATGTTTAGAGAAAGATAGTTTTTGATTGACTTGCTTGTCACTAGATATCAGTAGATACTAGGAAGGTTGACCTTGTCCGCAACCTCGACTCATTCCGCGTGACAAAATGGCGACTCCGCTGGGGACTTGATTGTTTTCCTTGTTTTCACTTTGACTTGAGAAACTTGCCTTTTGGTTTCTGTTTTTGACTTGTTCTGTGTGGAATTGGGTGGATTTAGTGGATCTAGGTTGGTTTTGGCTTTTCATAACTTTAGGAGAAGTCCGCATCCTATGCTTGTATCACAGTGCGTACCTCTACGCACTTTTATTTTGCACACAGAGCTGGCATGCACCTATGCAAACTCTGAGCCTGCGGACCCTGCTAAATTTTTTAAAAACTTGATTTTTCCTCTTTTATTTAGTTTTATTTTGGTTTAGGTATTGTTATCCTCTGCCCAGTTCTGCATGTGACTTGTTGAAATCTTTCCTTGGTCTAATTTCATTGGTGTTAGGGTTTTAGGTGAAATTCCTAGAAGTTTTGGTTGCCGGATTTGAATTTCAATTCGGTCGTGTAGTAGCTCAGAGCTTAGAAGCATAGAAGCCTTAGATTACCTTGGTTTTTATTGCCTTATTATGAGTCTGACCATTTGTAAAATCAACCCTTGTTGAGGAATCCATCTTGAGTTTTCTCTTTCCAAAATTTCGAAAAGCTTGTGTTAAAAGTTTGGATTTCATTTTTACAAAAGAACAAAAGATTGCTTGTTTTTGACTGATTTGTGATTCTGGACAAATTAGTCCTTGGTTTGCTTATTTCCAAGT
>APFE031414271.1:5965-26780 GCA_000404065.3 Pinus taeda | reverse complement strand
GGTTCATGTATCCCAAAAGAGAAGGAGCTAATCCCTTGATAAGAGGAGCTATCCCTTTGAAGGAGGGCTTTATCCTTTTGAAGGAGGACCTAGTAACTTCCCTCCATTGCACTATAAATTAAGGCATTGGGTCAGTTGCTGGAGAGGTTAGAAGCTGAACATTTTGAGGGTAAATGCTGATGGAATTGGGACTTCCTAGTTAAACTTGAGAGGAAAGATCACATACCTTTTGGTTTCATTGGGAAGTGAGTGAAACTTGTCAAAGTAGAGGAGACTTCTTGTTGGACCCTAGGAGGAGCTTGTACAGCATCAAGGCACATGTTGTAAAGTTCTTCTTGATTTGAATTAATACAATCAAATTCATTTTTCTCAACAAATTGTCTTATGTGGTTTGTTTCATAATCTCCTTGATCAATATGATGAATATGCTTTATAATATTGGATTTTCAGGTGCTATTCAATTGTTTTCCTGTTTGTGTTTGTAGAATTATACTTCAAGGAAGCTCATTTGGAGCAAGGGAGCAAGGATTCCACAAACTTGCATTGGCCCCAAGGTAGGCCTAAAACACTTGTTTGCCTTTGTTTTACTTGCATGTTTAGAGAAAGATAGTTTTTGATTGTCTTCCTTGTCACTAGATATCAGTAGATACTAGGAAGGTCGATCTTGTCCGCAACCTCAACTCATTCCGCGTGACACTAGTCAAAAAACAACTTCCTCTGCTTGTTTCTATCCACCAAGTTTAGGCTTAAGCACTCAAATGCATCCACATGGGTATAAAGAAACATGTATAACGACAGAGAATAGTACCTAAAATAATATGTAGTTGAAGAATCGTGTAACTGAAACCTTATTGCCTTAGCTACATACATTGGAATATCAAATAAGTGGTTAGGATCCATCATTTCTCTTAAAAAACCCAAGATGGCTTTATTAGATATGTTGGTATCATCATCACCTAACATATGGGAAATTAGAGACATGATGGATTGGATATGTTCAGCAAAAATGGTCATCGGGAAGTAGCCAACTGTGGCTAAGTTGTTGGTGCACTAAGATGTCTTATTACAAGAAATCTCAATACCTACATTCATTATCAACCCAGGGCAAGTATTTTTATTTCAAGAGTGTCAACACTATATATGTAGTGAATTTAGAGGTCAATCTATTTCAGAATCATTGCAATTGCTAATGTCTATTTATCTAAATTCAATCCAAACATTTCTGAAAGGAATTCATAATACACTTTCGAAGCTACTTAATCTATTCTACAAGCAACTAAATTAGAATGCAAATGGAAAGAATGACACGTAACAACCTAAATTGTATTGAAACCTACTCAATTAACATGAAGGAAACCTATGATAATTGAACAACAAATAACCATATAACATCTCATGGAAAGCAATCACTCTAGCTTTGAAATCTATGATAGCGTTACCTTGAAATGTACAACAATCTAAAATGAACATAACCAATTCGAGAGAGAGCATCATGCATATAACATAACCATTTCAATAAAGAGCATAAAACATATATAATCACATGGCTAAAACTAGAATCTTGACTGAACAACAACGCAAATCAGAATCTTCAATCCTCACAGTAATCATAATGATATTAAATTTACAAACTAATAACAATAAACAATGAATAATAAACTGAAATAATTACAACACGGTTGGAGCAGTAGATCTTCTATTGACTTGACCTAAAGTCTCCAAAAGTCCCCATTGTTAGATACTCAAAATACGATTATGAATTAAATGCAATCTTCTTCATTCAAATCAATAACAAAATTACAACATTAGTAAGATGAAAGTATTATATCTCTAAAAAGAATAGTTACAATTTGCGAATTCCTAAACTAGTTATTTAGCTTACCTTATGACTTTATATAACATTTAGAAAGGTCAATAAATAAAACCAAATCCTTAGGATTAGGGGATCCTGAGGATTTTTGAATACTCGATTTGATTTCATCATAAAATAGCATTGGTCCCCATGGTCTTCTGCTTTCTTCCATGCTCAAGATGTTGTCTCTTTTCCTTTACTGGTTGCTATTGTCTTGTCAATTGAACACCTATCATCCAATCTATGTCCCTGCATACAAAGATAGTGAAATTAAGTTTTCTATGGCCAAATTTATCTAATTTGTTACTAATCAATTTTACCCAACTTCTATTGTTGTTTCCTCTATTTTGATCCATAAAATGAAGATAAACATACGAAGGCAAATGCTAAATTAGGCTATTTACAAGGAGAAAATATACCTTTCTCTAATCCCAACATACTCCCCAGCTTACCTTATTGTATGTCCTAGTGTAATCATATGGTTAAGGTGTAATTGAGTTAAGTAATAGGCCGGGTATACTTCCTCCTTATACAACCTGAAATTGTTTTTTTTAAGCACTGCAAAAGCTTGGTTCACTTGTTGATCTATCAAGTTATAATCATTGTAGTACCCATCTGGGGGATACCAGATAATTGGGCTTCTATATTGGCACCCTATCCACTCAGGGCCCATGTTCAAGACCATGTTTCTATACTTTTCTAAGTGAGTGGAGGTAGCTTTGAAATTCCTGAATCCAAATGGCTCTCTATTCCTTATAGTATTGTTGGAGGCTTCCCATCTCTACATGGCTACAGATAAAGCTTCTTCTCTGATTTCTTGGAAGTACTCTTTCCCAGCTTGTATAATGTTTGTGTGGAACGGTCGTAATTTGCCCACAACACCTATTTGTTTCATAAACTATTTGTGCTAGACAGAGAGGTGCAGGCGTTTTGTAGGCTCTCCCATAACCCATAGGTCTATGCAATATTTCCATTTTATAAAAGTATTATGGGCCTTGTCCCATTTGATCTGGTTAGTCGCAAAGGAAATAAAGGCTAGGAATTGGATATCCCCTATGAAGGGGCTAGGATTATTGTCTAAGTCATCTTCTAAAAAGAAATTATGTATGTACAATTCACATAAGATGCGCCTTACATGTTCATTATGCTCTTTGAAACACTTAACAAAATCTGGGGTGGTCTTAATTTCTATTGAATTGCTAGCTTTAGCAGCTTTAACCTTTAATAGGGGATATCTCTCTAGTAAGAACAATGCGTAGTCAGTAGCCGGAGCTCGATATGACAGGGCATCTGAATAAATAGAGCAAATAGTCTCTACTTTCTCTTTAAGTTTTTGCAACTTGACCTATACTTTCGACTTTCTTTTGTTCATCCTTTATAATTTGCAAAAGTTTCATCATTTATACCCGTGAGTGCCTCAAATTTCTTTTGTAATTCTTGGTGTACTCAGAGGGACACTACTTCCTCTTTATGTTAAGTCAATTCCTCTTGAGTCTTTACTAGCTCATTCTACAATTTCCTAGTGACCACTTCCATTACCAAGAAAATGTAGGAAAGCATCTCATCTTTCTGGACCTCATCATCATGTGTTTCCATTGGGTTAGTCTGAACAGTAGCCTTGGCTATTTCTCTAATCATGCAACAATTAGCTTAGGTATTTTCTTCAGTATCAGTTTGAGTGGAAGCATCAATAGTAGGGAAGTCTGTTTGAGTTTCCTATGGGCAAACACAAGGATCCTCTATCTGCATTCCAGTGTATTCTAAAAGACATGGTTCTATTTTGGTTCCTTTTGAATAAACCAACAAGGTCTCAATTTTGGTTTCAACATCTTCCCCAGGAATATATTTAGTTTGGCTCCCTATGGTCTCCAATTCTACTTTCACTTTCTTAACCCTGATTGCTTCCTTCAACCACTGTCTTAGCTACTTAATTATTTTCTTTTGCCTCCTATATTTTTTGAGAATATTCCTGAGTCTCTCCTTGTATGTTTTCTTTGTTGTGATGCTTTTGACCTATAGTGGCACGACTGTATTTACTTCAAGTCCTTGTTCAGGTGGAATTGTATCAACATCAGGATGGGGTTCTAATGGGACTGTGTACCCTGATGGATTTTCACCTTCCAGGTTTCTATATCCATGAGCTTCCCCCACAAGAGACCCCAATGCAATGGTGTCTCCTAAGCAATTATCATTTTCAGACTCTACTTCAAAGTGGGCCTCATCCTCTGATACTTCATAAAACTCATGCTCCTTGGTTGACTTTCACTTCCCAGGGTTTCTTTTCTACGGTTTTCCTTAGCTAGGAGTTCTAGTGGACCAATAGCTTCTTCTTGATTTCCTTCCTTAATGGTTTCCACTACATGCATTTCTGCTTCAAGGGGCTCCCCCATAGGAGGAACTGGTTCCCTCTATTCATGTTGGCTTGTTGGGGCCTAACCCAGGTTCAGAGTTAAATTAGCCAAACAAATCCTTGTACTACTAGCCCTTTCAGAAACATTCTGTGGAGCGTGGATTGAGGTCTCACACAAATTATTATGCGGGGGTGTTGGAACCAGGTTTCCGCACCCTTGAGATGTCTAAGGGGTTGATTCAGTCCAACTACTAGTCCTTGCACTTAGGTTGCTTCGCGCACTTCCCTGGTCTTCGCGCCCTGATATATTCATCTTCACGTAGTCCTAACCAGGGGTTGTGCGGCTTTTGCGCTACTGGAGAAATGCTCTACACTATTCCCCTAAGTCACACCTGAGGTCTTACTTATCTTCTTCACACCAGTTAGTTATCTTCTCGTAAATGGATGCCTTATGTTATATTTATTTATATAGCACATTCATATAAGTTCACAAAGCAAATAAATAGTAAACTTGCAATTCATACCTAATAATACATAGAACAGTAAAAGATACACAAAAATATGGTACAACATCTCTTTATTAATTCTTCCCACGGTTACAGAATTGACCTGCCCTGTGCACTCAGCTGCAGCGGTTCGTGCACTCAGCTGCAGAATACTAGGCCTCTGCATAGACAATTGTAGAACCTTTTCCTACTCTACGACCCAAAGACACACTTTACACTTTGACTCAATCCCTTAGACTCATCATGCTTCTATTTTCATTCATTGATTTCTTCTTTCTACACTTAGAGCCTTGCTCTATTTATACAATTGCATGGTTCGCAGACCATGGGTTGATCTTCTAAGCCAACATTACATTACGAAAAGAATGGTGGACAACCATATGACTCTATTATGACTTCACACTCTACACCCAGAAATCACGGAACCTTTATGATGAACTTGGTTAGCTTGGGCTTTAAGCCCCAAAACATGCCTTAGGGGGGATTCCACACCCAACAGGTCCCCAACACAAACATCATGAGTCGCCCTCAATTCACTCTGTCGGTTCGAGTATCTTTGCGCGAAGTCCCTCCAAATCTACGTGAACCACTGTAAGGTCGGCAGTGTAATGATCAGCTACTTGTTGAATCTCCTGTACCCGCTATTTTGAGACCTTTGTGTTGGAACTGCTTCCCTAGATCTGTTGCTCTGTACCTTGCATTTGTGCAATATTACCTTCAATTTTCGCTATAATATTGAAGGCTTCGTCGATCCAAGGTTGAACACATGCCTTCAAGACTACTTCTCTATGTCGTGTTGTGTCCACTTGCTCTTTCAGCACTTTGGCCTATTGCATTCATGTGAGCCTTTGAGTGAGGGCCACCATCTACACATTTTCTTTGACACTATTGTACTATTGTTGGAGATCATGCACATTTGTCTCTAAGTGCTGGATGTTAGGGTCCTCCTACAAGCTAGTGAGGACCTCAAATGACTCCTCCAACATTCTGGTGCAGTCCGTTACTACATTGTTGATCTCTTCCATCCCTATTGTAATAGTCTTGGCACGCTATTCTTGTACCTCTAGAGGGGTTCACGGCTACACCTTCAACCATAGCTCTACTATCTAAAGGTGTAGCTCCAGCTGAACTTTAGTCATTTCTTATCGTGCCTCGCACACCCCTACTACTAGCCTATGGATGTGTGCCTCTGCTGGTGTGTCTTCTAGGATGGCGAAGTCAGGGACCATCTAACAGGTTTCTTAGGCTATAGGTACCATCTGCCTGTTCAGTGACACCACTTCATCATGTTGCAAGCTCAACTGCTCCATGTTGATCTTTTTCTCGCTCAACACTTGCAGTTTGCGACTCTCCCTAGCATGTATTTCTTCAGTAATCCCATCCTGTAGAAAATATAGCATCTCCCACAGTAGTGTAACCATGTTGATCTTGATGCATTTCAGTGCACTAATCATAAGCATATTGGCCTCATTTGTTATCGCCAGTGCCCCTTCTGGTAGCTCTATTGTATTTGTTGTCCGAGTGCATAGCATCTACTCTATTGTAGTTGTCTGTACTATGAGGTTGGTCGAAAGGGTACCAACCTAAGGAGTGCACACCTGCAACTCCTGCAGTTGTGCTCTAAGTCCCCCCCAACACAATCTAATTCTCCTTAGCGAAATTTTGGAGGGCCTCGATGGTCACGTCGCACACTATTTCATTGATGTTGTCCAGATCACCCTCAGTAAGGGTGATTGGGTCAATCAACAACCTAGATGCTTTCATCTTCTTGTACAGCCCTATCCGCTCACTCGAGCACTGGCACTTCAATAGTGTGGACACTGTTTGTGGGTCTGTGCCAACCTCCTCTTCCTCTGTTTCCATTTCCTTTTCCTGCCCATGCAAAGATGACTCCTAGCCCTTGCATGCCTTCTCAGCTACCTCATGTGCTACTGTTGTGGCCTTTTCTTGTTTTTTTACTATTTGTGCAGCATCCCATGCCTCCTACACTTTTGTTGCGACTACTTCTTGTCTTCTCTTTTCTACCAACTGTGCCATGTGCAGCTTGGCCTCCTCTTTCTTCTTCTGCACGATAGATTTCTCCAATGCCGCGATGTCTGGGTCACACCACTTTAGTGGCCATGTCTCTAGTACATAAAAAATTACATCATCTGTGGCCATTAAGGGTAGCTCACTCCAGTTCTTGGCCAGGTCCTTGCACACTGATATAAATGTTGTGGAGGTCCTCTTTAAATTCTGCAAATTTTTGGAGGTTGTTGTAGACACTGGGTGATAATAGCAGCTTGCAGTTAATCCCCATTCCAATGTTCATTTCCATGAAAACCAAGAATATCTTACTGTCATGGATACAGTTCGCATATTTTGTGGCCCATAGTGAAGCATTCTTTGTAACCTCTGGTAGATCCCTCCCAATAATGGGGAACTGACTGTCCTCCAACAATTCCCCTACCATGAGCATTATGGACAGTAGAAGCCATGCATAATGGAACATTTTTTCTTGTTCCTGGGCCTCGCGGCAATTTTCTAGGAACTCTTTACATAAGAACTTGAACCAATTGAACTAGACCCCCTCCACGCACTACTCATCAAGTGCCACCACTGACATGGGGACCTCATCCGCACGACACTTTCACATAACCTTTCCTGCTAGTATCTGAGTTGCCACCCTGGCTACCTTGTTGTTGATACTAGAGATTTCATAGCCCTATTTCTTCTTCTCTAGCTTGTATTTCTTCTTCATGGCCTTTGTGATGGCCAAATTGCTTCTCTTCCCCTCCGAGATGTCTGCAGGGTCCTCTCCTTTGCATGGAAGTGGGGTAATGCGAACGATTAAGTGGTCCGTGATGGGGATGGGCTCCTCCAACCATAAACACCCATCATGCACCAAGAAAAGCAGCTGGCTAATGACAAATATTGTTATTGGGGTGCAGTGGAAATGCGACACCCAGAGTAGGTTTAATAACCCTAATTTTTCCACTCCAGACAACCACTTTCACAGGTCCAATTCAATAACCCCCATCACATTGTTCTACTTGGACTTCATGATCTACATAGTCTCTAGATGAGGGAATTGCTTGCGGTCAACGAGATCCCAATATTCAAACTTTAAGTTAGGGACCTGCCCCAGGTGCGTTCCCTCAAAGATGATGTCATCTGGGAGGAGCAGAGTCTGGAGAGAGTTCCCGCTCTCATCGAGATCCCTGGGAACTTTTTCCTTCCCCTTCCCTGGGGGGATATAGGTGGGAAACTTTGTTGGAGGGTGTGTGGGCTCAGTTTCTTCCTCCATTCCTCCATCCTCATCTTCTTCAATTTTTAGGTCTTCTAGGTCTTCCTCCTCCTCGTCGATTTCCAAGTTGACTAATTTCCATTTCTCCTACATCTTTAACATGGTGCACAATAGGTTTCATGGGGACACACACATCAGAATCAATAGTTTTTTGTCTTTCTTCCATCTCAACATGTGCAATGATTTAGGGATTTCTGCCACAATCCTAGCACCTTCACAGGCATCCCCCACAGTCAAGGCCTCTGTGGCCTCTTCAGCAATCATATCTACAAATTCCATAACTTCCTCAGATGCTGCCATTGTGTCCGTCTAGAAATATATTGCTTGAGTAATCAGGGGCTCAATCAATTCTCTACATAGGGCTTTGTTCAGAATACATAGGGTATACAACAGATAAATTCACAAATGACCAAGTGTTGTTTGCTGGGTAGCCCTTTGTAATTTATAGCACCTTTTGGATTTGAATTTGACCGCTCCCCCCAAATCTAGTTCATTAATGCTCCCTTGGCGGTAGACTTTCCCAAATCTTGCCCATAAATATCATCTTAAATACCTGCCACCTACTCCATTTCATCTCAAGTCAAGCATCACATGATGAATAATGACTCCAATGGTCACTTTCTAGCCAACCCACGTGGCAACCTAATCCCCCTTGTGTGGTCGCAAACTTTGTGACACTTTGCTTTTGTGTGTAGCTCCAACATCGTTCAACTCTTGGGTAGAGTAGTTTATTGTCCCACATGTCCTTTTAGCTACTTGGAGCACTAAAACTGTACTTTTGATTGCTAGTCAAGTGGTCGCGCCACCTATATAGGGTTTCATCTGGTCATCCATCACTTTTCCTAGAAAATAACCGCCTTTTCTTATTACTAGCTACGTCATGCACTTTATTATCTACAACATGCCACCATGGTTGATCGATTTAGTAATATGTTGTCCAATCTAAGGCATTAGGTTCATCAATTCTCAGCGATAATCCACAAATTCATTGATGTGATCATGCACACCTTGTTTTATCACCCCAGGTTCTTTATGGAGAAAATCCTTCTTAATCCCATCCTCAAGCTTCTTGACTTATGCTTCTACTAGAGTGGTTTTCTCCCTTAATCACACCCTTTCTTTCATAAGTTCTTGGGGCCTAAGGTCACCCTATCAAATTTCTTCTTTAGGAATCATGTGTTCTGCTTCATTCTGCTATGCAACCCCCTCTTCCAAGGTTCCACGAACCATCGTATCGACCAGTGCTACTATATGTGGACTAGGAATTTGATACTCTATGGGGATTATAGCATTTGTTCCATAGTATAGCCTTGGAGGTGCCTGTGCCACCAATTTCTTGCACATGGTCCTATAATCCCATAGAACAACTGGTACGCATAGGTCCCAATCAGTCTGCTACACCTTGTGTATCTTGTTCAATGCTTTGCATACTTTGCTAAAGGCTTTTGTGTGGATAACCTTCTGCGCACTTGGTCTTTCCATACTCCTTGGTTCCAATCGGAGGGGTCATTCGTGCCATTGCCTTACCTACACCTATTTACTAACCGTGTCTTCTAATGTGAAGGTTGTGTGCATCAACATAGGTTTCATACCATATGCCTGTATCCATCTAGATAAGTGGGCGCACAGACTGTTTCATCTGGTAATATTGTCTGTTAATCACATCTAAGGCTTCCCAAACTGTATGCGCATCATTCTCCTTGATTCACACTAGTCCCCGAAGCTTCCTTGGTGTGCACCCCACCACTTCATGGGTATAGCATGCAGTACCCATTTCAAAGCTTTGAAACATTGATGTTCTAGCACCTCTCTTTCAAATATGTTTAGGAAGTCATCTACCTCACTTAACCCATCATACATAGGTAGATCTCTTACCTCCATTGATACACAGTAGCGATCTCTTCATCATGTTACAGTTCAATGTGGTTACCTCATGTAACCCGTTCTGCCATTGTTCTATCTCCTCGTCAGAATCTGATGTGCAGGAGCTTTCACGCTCCCATGAGATTCATCCATCCATAGTTGGATTTACCCAGTCTTGCTCTCACACAGTTATCTTGTAGATGCAGTCTAAGTCGTTGTCACTTCCATAGTCGCACACTGGCTCTATGGGGCATGATCCTTCTACTGGGTACAATGGTATAACTATGTACAGAGACTTTTTCTCAAAAAACATCTTGCACTTCTTTAGATTTATCATCCCATTCATGTCAGTGGCCCAATATATTCCTAGTAGCATGGGTTAGGGATTGTTGTCATCAACAATCTCTATAACTTCGAAATTTGTTAGTGTGCTTGCTCCTTCAATACCTATTATGATTCCCTGCGATCTTCCCATAGGTAGGATCTTTTGCTGGTTCGATGTTTGTAGTCAGAAAGGAGACCATTACAACATAAGCCTTCCCATGTGAACCCATGTATATTTCAGCAGAACGTTCACATCTGATCCTAGGTCTAGAATCACTTGATCTATCTCGTATTCCCCAATCTGCATGGTCAATCTCATCTGTCTTTCGTTCCTCATCACGTGCTTTCTAATCTTTCAAACTATGTGCAGTTGCCCTGGCACAGTCTCAATGCATCTAATTATGAGTTCCTGTAGCCGCTTTACAACCTTGATATCGCACAATAGCTTCATGCACATTTCCAGGAACGGCATAAGCATCGATGGGTCCATTTTCAGCTCTAGTCTATCTTTTCTTCCTGAAGTGGAGGCATCAGCAAAGCTCTTCCTAGCTTCCATGAAGGTTTCCTTATCACGCTCCAAATCAAACTCTGGTTCTTTCATTAGAGCCTTGTGAACCCAAGTACTCACTTTAAAATTCTTGCCTTTTCATCCCCTATTTGAATTCCACTTCGAAGCATAATATTCACATTAGGTTCTTCCTTCTGTGGCTTAGACCTCATCATTTGCAGGTTCTAAGTCAGGGGAGGTTGGAGAGCTCCCTTGTCGCGTAGCCTTGCTATCACTGTGGGAAAATCCTTCATCTCATGATAAAAAAATGTACAATACAAGCATGATGGATGCATCAGATCCATACAATCATGGGCATAATGTCCTGGCCCTCCGTAATTGTAACATATCAGCTGTCCATGACCTCTTCCAAGTCCTCCTCCACATCGGCCTTGTTCGCGCCCCTGAAATCCGGTTCGCGCCATTCCTACATTTTGGTCAAGGAGCCATGTTTCACCCTGAACTCTGTAGGTGGGAGTCTCATTCATTATTAGTTCATAGCTTCTGTAGGTGCGCTCATCATGTCCCACTGACCTACAAAAATTACAAAACAATTGATGCGAATTCTGCAACAAATGGTAGTTATTCGTAGCATGCTTCCCTCCTATTTGACAAATCTGCACCACAACGCAGGTGTTGTGATCAGTCTTACCTATGCCTCTAGTCTCAATGGCATTCATCCTCCTCCCATGAGGTAATTCGCAAACATTTCACATTGGTCCTTTTCATCACCTTGACCCTTACATTTAACACACCATACTTCGTTGCGCACCTCTCGGCGAGTTGTCCTGTCCTGTTTCAAACTCTACATCTGAAGGCACAAGTTTTTCAACTGCGCGTAAATTTGTTGAAGTCCCAGGTTGGGATCTTGTATCAGAATCTCCTGAAATCTCATCGTGATCTCCAAGGCCTTGGCTTGAGTTGTTAGCGTTTATTGTGACAATGCGTTCCTTAGATGCAGCGTTAATGATGCTACAAACAATTCGTGGTGTTGTCCATCTGTCAATGTCGTGTTAGCTTCATGAATTGTGCACTTCAGCCTCTGATCCAACTCCCAAGGGATTTCACCTAGTATCATCGTGATCTCCTTGAACTCAATGACCAATTACACCTCTGACTTCGGCCTATTAAATTCTCGATGTAGTGTAGTTTGGATGTTTGTGATCCCTACATTCGGATTATCATTTGAATGCTTGATGTACTAGGTTAGCACAGGATCTTGTAGAGTGCACCAATGTTGGTTTCTCTATATTGTCATTTGTGACTGCTTGTGCTTCCCATACAACCCTTATCGTGAACCAAAACTGGTCTAGATCTTCATATCCTACTCCCTTGAACTCTGACAACTTTATCGTGCTCGCCATATTGACTCACGGTAGTGGTGTGGCTGGTATGGGCAAAGATGGGGGTGAAGATAGTGAAACTAGTGGTGCTGTGGGTGGGGGTGGTATGTACGGAATCCTCTGCCTTATCAAATTGATCACACTTTTTGGTGAGACCTTCGCGAGCTCTTCCTTGTCCCTTCACAGATGTGAAATCAAGGGGTTAGTTTCTAGTTCTTTACTACCTTCATTTCTGTAGATTTTCCTACTTCGTGTAGCCCAGAACATCAATTTATTCGCATAACCCTCTTTTCACATAATAACATTTTAATCCAAGTGTTCAAAGACTTAACATACTTACCTTGCGGTCCTTTGAGGAAGCATCACTCTGCCTCGTTGTAGCAGACTGAAGTATCTACAAGGAAGTTAGTGATGAATCCTCCTATAATTCGATCGAGACAATGATCAACAGTGCATGTGATCTTATCCTCCGATGCTTCCAACTACGCACCAATTTTGGAGTCCACAAAATAGTTCTGTCGAGCTTGCACCTTCCTTGGCTACCTGCTAGCTTCGCAATCCACTCGTAAAACTCAATATGGAAAGATGCGAAGAAAATTTCATGGATCGCTATGCATAGGTAGTAGTCTAACCACTCCTCTTTTGATAGTTGTGGATTCATGTTCTCCTGTGCTGAAAACTCGTGAATATTCCTATCCAACCAATCTTCAATTCCTTTCTTTGTTGGATTCTAGTGATACGACATCATACATCTCTATGCAGATCCTGGTCCCAGCAACGGAACCATTTGTTGGCTTGTTGGGGCCTAACCCAGGTTCAAGGTTATATTAGCTAAACAAATCCCTATACTACAGGCCCTTTTGGTAACATTCTATAGAGCACGGACTAAGGTCTCGCTTGAAGTAGTATGGGGGGTGTTGGAACCAGGTTTCCGCACCCTTGAGATGTTTGAGGGGTTGATTTGGTCCAACTGCTAGTCCTTGCACGTAGGTTGCTTCACGCACTTCCCTAATCTTCATGCCCTGATATATTTGTCTTCACGTAGCCCTAACCAGGGCTTGTGGGGCTTCCGCATTGGTGGAGCAGTGCTCTGCACTATTCCCCTAAGTCACACCCGAGGCCTTACTTATCTTCTTTACACCAGTTAGTTATCTTTGCATAAATTGATGCCTTCTGTTATTTTTATTTATACAACACATTCATATAAGTTCGCATAGAAAATAAATATTAAACTTGCAATTCATTCCCAATAATACATAGAATAGGAAAAGATACACAAAAATATGGTAAAACTTCTCTTTATTAATTCTTCCCATGGTTATAGACTCGACCTACCCTGCAGACTTAGCTGCAGGTGTCCGCGCACTCAGGTGCGGACTACTAGGCCTCTACACACACAATTGTAGATTCCTCTCCTACACTATGACCCAAAGAGACACTTTACACTTCAAATCAATCCCTTAGACTCATCATGCTTCTATTTTCATTCATTGATTTTTTCTTTTCACACTTAGAGCCTCACTCTATTTATACAATCCCATGGTCTACAGACCATGGGTGGACCTTTCAAGCTGGCATTACATTACAAAAACAAGGGCAAACAACCCTATGACTCTATTATGACTTCGTGCTCCGCACCGAAAAATCATGGAGCCTTTACGATGGACTTGGTAAAAACTTGGGCTTTAAGCCCCAAAACATGCCTTGGGGGGGATTCCATACCCAACAATTCTTCCACATTATCAGTAAATGGGAGGGTTTCATCATGACCAAGACTTCCAGCAGGGGCAGATTTGTTGGGGTCATAATTCTACCCTTCATAATTCCCATATTGTTCCCTTCCTTCACCAAATATCCCCCTATTTTCCAACACTCGGGCAACCTCTTCCTCATAGTCCTATAGAGAGACATCTTGTAGACTTGGAGGGGGTATGTGAGATGGCCTTGCCTCATTTATTTGAACTAGGGTGTGTTTCTATCACTTTACCCTTGTAGGGTGTCTTCGCTTTGTTGGGCCCAAGCCCAAAGAGGGATTCTTCCTTTTCTGTGTCCTTTTCGAACCTGTCACTCTTGGCCCTTGTTGTTCAATTGCTAGATTTTCCATAGGTGCTGCTAGAGTAGGATTCACAAGGTTATCCCAAGTTAGCTATTGTTGGGCTAGTCCATGAGTGATGATTATTTTATCATCCCATGATGCCTGATGACTGTATGTGGGTCCTTTTCTTTTCTGACCCATCGGGCAACATAATACAATACAAAATTTAAATAAAATGGTAGGTTAACTATAATTTTTTATTTTAGAATGGCTAATAGTTTGAGTTGACGAGGTTTTACCACATCTTGTCATTCGTCACATGTGATTTACCTCTGCACAATGGCTGTCGATTCTTGCCATGGCTACCATAACATTGTAGGGTCAACACCTTTCCCTTTTTGCACCAATTTCTCATTTGGATATTGAAAGACTGTGACGGCTACCTACAGAAGAACATGTTTGTCTGTCCATCTTGTTGCTTCTTCTGCTAGTCCAGTGAATTTAGCTATGATTGCTTTGGAGACCATTATGTTCTTACCTCTCACCATTGTGTTTCCATTCTGTAAATTCTGCATAAATTCCAGTTTCACCTCCTTGTGAAATCCCTATAATCTGGTCAAATATTGTAACCAGTTGGCATGCTCAAGAGTTGCCAGAGCCTAGTCTAATACCCTGAGCACTACGGGTTCATTTTGAATGGCCCTTCCTCCCATGGATGTCATTTTCTATCATTGGTTCACTTGCATGCTCTTCTCTCACTCTTTCACAATTTGGAACAACAATAGAGAACGCTAAAGCTTTTGACAAGATAATGACGTTGTTTTGAGAATTAATATCATAGGCAATTAAGTCATTTGTCTTGTTAGCAATATTTGATGCAGGATCATAATCAATTTGCATGTTGTACATAATGGTTGCTTTTTTTTCCTCCAAAAAAAATTGGTTTGATAATTATTACACATGCACAATCATCATGTAGTCCTTAACTAGAAATCAGTTTAATAATGATCACACAACTATCCATAAATTGTCACACATGTTGTTCATATGTAGACCACCCCCCCCTCCAATCAAAAGAGGGCATCCATGTCTACTAAGCATGGGAAAAACAAGAGAAAGCATCGGTAAATAATAAATGCAAGAAACCAATCAATAAAAGTGGCACAATATATGATAATGACAATCAAAGTAGAAAAAATGTCAACAGATTTGAAATGCCCATAAATTAAAACAAAGATTTAGATGATTATGTGAAAATATTTTTACCTTAGGTGGAAAAGTATCAAACGCATGATTGACGGTAAATATTAATGATTGTCACTAAAGTGATTAGAAAAATATGATATAATGGATATATTATATAAGTTATCATGCATGTTGGCTTTTTAAGAATGATGTTCAAATGGGAAATTTTCCTTTAGAAACGAATCCATGGGTGGTAATAGGATAGAGAGAATTTGGTAATGTCACATATTACTTTAATACCATAAGAAGAGCCACTGCTGCTAGTAGGCATCCATAGCCTTGACATGGTTTCTTTTTAACCCTTCAAATGAGCCAAAGTCCTCCTTTTGATTTTTAGATGATACTCTCCTTTCTTGGTATAAAGAGAACATTATGCTAGCATGGCAACCAAATAATCAAAGTGCCATTCACCAGGATATAACAAAGTGATCAAGCTGGTTCGTGATGAGAACCCCTATCCTTCTGATAGTTTTAATTATCAAGAAGGTCATTACCTTGGCTTGGTGGCCAAAATGGAATGTCACCCATTACATCATTATGATCATGGTAGGTTGGATCGTACTGAGACCCATATACTCTTTAAGACAATGTTTACTGCATTTTCACATTTCTATATTTTCATATTTTCATATTTTGATGCTTTTATTGTAAAAAGAGGGATGCTCATTTACTCCTTAAGAGTCATGGATGGCATAAGAATTAAAAAGGAAATGCCAATGAAAGCTATACTTTTACCCCCATATCATCATATCAAAGGGATTTACCCCTTTGAAAATGTGAAAGATAAACCAGCATGGTATTAAAATAATAAATCATTTTATGATGTGTCCAAATGGAAGATATTCAGCTAGTCATTATAGAGATGCAACATATCAGCTTTTGAAGAAAGATAACTATCAAAAGCTTTCATAGGTCATAATGGTATTAACATTACTGTTTTTTTATCTTAGGCACAAATCCAACTAGATGGTTTTTATTCAAAACATAAAAGTGAAAGAAAATGACAAAAAGAATGACTGATGATAAAACAACAAAAAGAAATCATGGTTTATTCATTCTACCAATTTAGACAACAAAAATACAAAAAGCAAAATCAGGGTTGTTCAATTGATTGAACAATAATTGTCCAATCGATTGAACATCATACACTCAAAAAATGTTGTTCAAATGATTGAACAACAATTGTTCAATCGATCGAACAATAATACAAAAGCGCAAAAAGTGTTGTCCAATTGATTGAACAACAATTGTTCAATCAATTGAACAGTAAAATCATAAAAACAAAAAAATTGTTGTTCAATTGATTGAACAACAATCGTTCAATCGATTGAATAGAAAAATCATAAAAATGAAAAAAGTGATGTTCAATTGATTGAACAACAATTGTTCAATCGATTGAATAGAAAAATCATAAAAATGCAAATTTGTTGTTCAACGGATTGAATATCAATTGTTCAATCGATTGACAACAAAACCATAAAAACGCCAAAAGTGGTTTTTAATGGATTGAACAATAATCGTTCAATCGATTGAAAAAAAAAATCATAAAAATGAAAAAAGTGATGTTAAACTAATTGAACAATAATCGTTCAATCAATTAAAGAACAAAATCATAAAAAACACAAAAGTGTTGTTCAATGGATTGAGCAACAATCGTTCAATCAATTGAACAACACAATTGTAGAAATGTGAAAAGTGTTGTTCAATGGATTGAACAACAATCGTTCAACGGATTGAACAACAAAACCATAAAAATGAAAAAAGTATTGTTCAATTGATTAAACAACAATCATTCAGCAGATTGAATAGCAATACCATAAAAACACAAAAAGTGTTGTTCAATGGATTGAACAACAATTATTCAATCAATTGAACAACAAAACCATAAAAATGCAAAAAGTTTTCAATTCATTGAACAACAATCATTCAACTGATTGAATAGAAAAACCATAAAAATGCAAAAAGTGTTGTTCAATTGATTGAACAATAATACAAACACGGAAATAAGTGTTGTTCAATTGATTGTGTTAGAGTCGGTCTGTTCAACCCTTCGTCAGAGTTCAAAACTCTTTCTTGCATGTCATTTTAGGTGTCCCATTCTGCTCATTCACCTGCATTCCATTTAGGAGCATGCCATAGCCTAACGAAAGGGCCTTACTTTTCATTCCCCTCATGTCTTGTACCTACTAGATTAGGTCTTTTCTTCAAGGTTTATTAGAGTCCATGACAACAATGTGTCATCTTTTAATAGGTAAAGATTCATATACATCATAGGTCTAGGGTTACACAAGTTGAGTCATTAAAGTGTCCATAAGGTCAGCATGCCAGAGGGAGGCTCTACACATGTTTTGCTTTGTGAGTTTCATTGTCACATGGATGGATTACAGCTGTTCTTCAAAACTCTATTTTGAAGAAAAGTCAATATTTTGTGTTTATGTAATATTTTCAAAAGATATTCAGTTATTCATTTCTCCAGGCGCAACCCTGGTCTCCTTAGCCAAATTCCATGTCAGCTACCCCTGCAAAAATTTACCAAAAATACTATCATTTTAGTCCAAAATTCGAAAAGGAAATATGAATACAAAGTTACATTAAATTGTGAAAAGTGCCAAAAATAAAACATTATAAAATGGGTTTTGGAGAACAAAAAATCAAAACCATGTCTCCCATATATTTATAACAAGTTCCCAAGAGATTCAAAGTCATTTTGAATGTCAAACACCAAGAGAAAACAATCCAAGGCGAATTTGGTGAGCCAACACACGATTTGGGTGGACTTGGTTGAAGTTTGGCAGTCGTAGCGCACACAAGAGGAGGCGCTGTGCACCCATTGAGCGCGGCGCATAGAGCTGCAACACACGGTGTGTTTTTTCAAAGGCGCGGCACACCCACATGATGCAGCGCATTGGGTTTGTGCGTGGCGCACAGGACCTCCCACTCAAAAATTCATTGAGTCTTATTCGTCATTTGAAATGAATTTTGTTGTACTAAGGGGTCAAAGGAGGTCAAGTGGAGGTGTGGAGGAGGAAATTTTTTATTTGAAGAGCCAAACCACTATTTGAAAGGCCGCGCGGCGCACTAGAAGAGGTCGCAATGCACCCATTGAGCGTGGCGCACAAAGAGCAGCATCACAGTGAAAATTTTCACTATCGCTATGCACCAGAAGCGCGCGGTGCACACACCAAAATTGCCTGAATTTCCATCAAAGCTTTTGGATTTGCTAGGTAAGTTTGTTATCTCAATGTTTCATCCATTTCATCCTAGTTTGATGATGATTTATGGCTGCTAAAGGTTGCAATTTGCAATAAAACTCGCAAACCTTACCTCTCAAAGTCATCAAGCAAATTGTTGTTAGGGTTTTAAAAAATTGTTTGTCACCAAGTATGTCCTTTTTCCATCATTTTCTCCTCCCCTTGACTCCATTTGTCCCCAAATCCTATTGCTCCCTATCCCCTAAAAATTATTACATCCCTATCCCCAATTCCCTTCTACCCATTGTCAAATGTAAAAATCCCAAACCCTACCTCATATATATTTCCCAAACCCTCCTACATGCCCCTAAACATAATTCCTCCCCATAAGTCCCTCATCCCTTCATATCATTCCCTTTCCTAACACTCCCTGGATACATTTTCCCTTGGTGGTAGATTTCAGCACATCTTAACAGCAGTTTCATACTTCAGCAGTCCTTCAAGGCAGTTTGTATATCAGCGTTGATGTCATCTGGTCATTCATCTGAGTATGAAGTAGAAACTCAAAGTGACGCATCCACTGAGCTTAATGTGCCGAGAAGGCCGCAAAAGGGTGGCAGACATGTCAGAGAAGAGACTACTTCCTTAACTCAATTGCAGGCCTACCCGCTTGTGATGACATGCTTTCAACAGATGTCATGCTTTCAATATTGTGAGATGATTGCTCAAATTCAACATCATCAGGAGTTAGTTCGGTTATTTGTTTTACATTCGCATGATAATCATGTTACTCTTGCTGGAGTAGGCTTTACCTTGACACCAGAGACCATCTCTTAGGCCACCGAGATACCGAACATAGAGGAAGAGTGGAACAAAGGGCAGCAGCTAGATAGATCATATTATGAACCTTACATCAGGCCTAGCTATTTGAGGTAGCTCAAGAGAGTATTCCCATTTCAGTTTTTGAAGGAATCTTATGCATCATTGATGAGAATCATCATCAGATACTTCAATTGTGAAGGTCACTTCTCGTGCCTCTATGTATACCATATCAGGCTATTGATGCATTTCACAAGAGTGAAATTCATGAACCTTCCATATTTTATGTACTAAAACATCAAGATCATTGTTGTACATCAGCTTGGCCTGCAGGGTATCACATGGGAAGACTTCATCTCCCGTGATTTTTTCACAGCTTCACTAGCTCATCAGGAGGTGGTTCATGATATGGGTGAACCTTCACAGCAGCATGGAGGTCAGGAGGCAGAGACTACCATTGTGCCGACATATGTCACTTATCAGAGAGGCATGAGGGGATTGTTTGTAGCAGCACGACAAGTACTATCTCCACCTGGGTGGAAGGGGTCTCATTGCCATCATCAGGAGCACCAGTGTAGGTATAGGACCGAAGCAAGAGGCCTATGTAGGGGGAGGGTCCTTTAGGTGAGAAAGATACTGACTTCATTCTCATTCAAGATGATGATACCGACAGGGGCCCGCAAAGTGCACATCTTAGAGAGGTCATTCAGGAGCAACAGATCGAGATCAATGCCTTATCCCTCAAATTGGAGAGGACTAAGTGGATCATCAAATACTTAGAGTAGAGGAACAAATAGCTTCAAGACCAGCAGGAGATCATGGAGTTACAAAACATTTGCAAGAATCGCTAAGCTGCCTAACAAAGGAGGATTGAGCTCACTTCATTGGAGCAAGTGATTAATGATGATCGTGAGTCTTGGCTCGAGCGAATCAACTTCCACTTGGAGAGGCTGCTGGAAAAGGCCAAAAAGGACAATGCATTATTGAGGCATATGGTCTTCCATTACAGGGCACGCAATATGAGTTCCAAGGCTTGGATCAGGAGCCTAAAGGCGAAATTGAGGAAGACGACAAAAAGAAAAAGAGGAAAAAAGAGCAAGATCGGCTTCGAATCTTGGCTAAGGCCTCTTTGACCTAGCATGAAATGTGATCAACAAGGTATAGCCCAAATTTCAAGTAATTTGGAGCACATTTCTGCATTTTGAAATTTTTGGGGAAAAAACAAGCTTTTTCTCCCTGTGCGCCACACCATGTGGCGCGCGCTTCTCCTAGATAGCTCCAAATATCAAAAAGTTTATATTTCTGGGTTTTTTATGGAAATTTGTGTATTCTCATGGATTACCTAATGATTTCATCAAGTTCTGGGTCCCCAAAATGTCAAAAAACATGCAAAAAATGACCTCACTGCCCCTATTTTGACACACAGGAAGCAGTCTTGGGAGAACGCACGTTCG
>APFE031414265.1:0-14835 GCA_000404065.3 Pinus taeda | reverse complement strand
AGCTTCCGGATGCGCACCTCCACTAGTTCTTCTACTTAGATGGCCATCTCCAAGACTATCTGGCAAGCTTCCTCGACCACCTGTAGAAACTGTCTGTTCTTCACCACTACCTCGTCATGCTTGAGGCTCAATTGTTCAATTTTAATGTGCTACTCGCTCATGGCTTGAAGCGCACGACCCTCCCTGGCTCGCAGTTCTATAGTAACTCTGTCCTGCAAAACATAGAGTGATTCCCGAGGGAGCACAACCATATTTAGCCTACCTCCTTTCAATTTGTTGACCATAGGCCTATCGGCCTCATTTTCTGTAACGAGTGCTCCCTCTCGCAGCACTATATTGTTGGTCATTCGTGTGCACAACATTTCCTCAGTCGCAGACTTGCCTACTGTGAGGTTGGTTGACACAGTGCCAGCCTGTGGAGTGCGCACCTCCAACTCCTGTATCTATGCTCGGAGAGCCCCTAACACCATCTAATTTTCTCCCCAATTTCATGTGATTCCCCCTCAATGAGGGTGATTGGGTTGAAAGAAGTCTTGGAAGCCTTCGACTTCTTCGTAGCCCTACCTACTCCCTTGGGAATTTTCATTTTAGCTGTGTGGACGATATCTGTGGGTTTGCGCCTCTTTGCTCTGTATCTGTTTCATGTTCAGGCGAAGGCGACTTGTCTCCCTCGCTCTCTTTCTCAGTTGCCTTTTGTTGTTCTTCTACCTCCTTCACAGCTTCTCATGCTGCTTGGGCCTTCGCTGTTGCTGCTTCATTCCTACGCTTCTCTGCCAACTGCCCCATCTGCAATTTCACCTCATCCTTTTTCCTCTGCACAATAGACTTCTCCATTTCCACCATGGAGCTGGTTAGAGCACACCACTCCGGCGGCCATGACTCAAGGACAAAAAATATGACATCATCCATCGCCAGATAAGGGAGCTCGTGCCATGCCTTCATGGGGTCTTTCCTCACCCTGATGTACACGTGGTGGAAATCTGCCTTGAAATCCATGAAGCTTTGTAGACTATTATACACCATGGGTGATAAACGTGGCTTGCAATTAATCCCCATTCTAATGTTCATCTCCATGAGCACCCAGAATATCTTACTGTCCCTGATTCTCTATGCATCTCTATTTTCTCACAGTGAAGTGTACTTCGCTGCCTCCAGAAGGTCCTATGTAATCGTTAGGAACTAGATGTCGTCAGGCAATTCCCATGCCACCAACACGATGGAAAATAGAAACCATGCATACTGAAAAGTATTCCCCTACTCTTGTGTGTTATAGTAGTTCTCAAGGAACTCTCTGCACAAGTAGTCCACCTGGTTAAACTGGATTCCTTTTTCACATTACTCGACAAGCGCAACCACTAGCATGGGCATCTCATCTACGCGGCACTTCCGCATAAGATTTCCAGCCAATATTTGCATCATGACTTTGACCGCAGTGTTGTTGATGCGGGAAATCACGTATCCTCTCTTGTTCTTCTCCAGCTTGAAGCTCTTCTTCATGGTCTCTACGATGGCCAAAAGATCACTTTTACCCTCTGAGATGTTCGTTCGGTCCTCCCCTTTGGAACAGAGTCGGGTAATTCTGTGAATTAAGTGGTTCATGATGGGGATGGGCTCCTCCAGGCACAAACACCCATCATGCACCAGGCAGAGCAGCTTTCTAATGAAAAAAATAGTCACTATGGTGTGATGGTAATGGAGCACTTAGAGCAGGTTTGGAAACCATGCTCAAAATAACTGTGTTGTATGGGAAAAAAACTTAGTTTCCACTGATTATTTTTTCAACTCGGTGCTCACTTTAATTTGCCAACACTCACTATTCAGGTTTGGGTTTTTTTTGTTGTTGGGATGAAACTGGGAAGAAAGGCCATTGGAAAATGGAGTCAGAGTCACAGGTTTGTGGTGATCAAATACAAAGTTTACACACTAAACTTACACAATAGGTTAGGCAAATTCACTAGATCCGTTATGATATATGGCATGAATGAGAAGAAAAGATTTAGAGATCTAATTAAAAATAGAGCATTTAAGAATTCTGATTTTAATCTTCAGGGGAAAACATAGAAATTATTCTTAAGCTAGAAACGGAGTGTACATTCAAACAAATTGTGTTCTTTGTCTTCTTAGAACAATTCAGATTTTAGAATCACATATGAGAATAAAAGGAAAAAAATTGACAAGGAAAGATGCACTTCACCAATAAAAATGACACAAGAATCATGTAATGATTGCCTTGTATTACTAAAAATCTCATCAATGGTGGCTCTATGAGCTGCTTTACAATACAAGTTTTTTTATTCAAACAAGTCCCAAGTCAGTATGCATCGCACTTTTTGCATGCGGCATAAAAGGGATGTAGCCTGCAAAAGGTGAATGGGTCCGCATAGCACCAGAAAAGGAGACTGGGTTTGATTTGGAGCATGTGAAAGCAACATTTGTGGAAGCAAAGAAAGATTCAATCAGGAAGTCAGGAGAAACCAGTTGAAGAAATGGACCCTTCCATGATTACCACGTTCCTAGAGACCTACATGAAACTGCTCCACAATATTAAGTTTGTGAAGGGCCTACCGGAACTGTCCAATCGAAGTGCTCGCAAGGATGACGCTACTGGTGAACCGCACGTCGTAAAAAAAGCTTTGCAAGCATAAGGCAAGGACTGAGCGTGAGTTGAGGCTTACCATGCAGATAGGGGAATATGAAATTGACCAAGTTACCTTAGATCTGGGGTCCAATGGGAAAGTTTTTCCAAAGAAAACATGGGAAAGAATGGGGAGACCTGCGCTCCAGTGGTCTCCTATCCAGTTAATGATGGTGAATAAACAGAAAGTTATCCCAATGGGGAGGCTGCAAGGGTGATAGTTGACATTTAAGGCACGAGCACACTGGAAGATTTTGAGGTAATATAGATTGTGGATGATAGCAATCCCTATCCTATGTTCCTTGGAATTGATTGGGCCATTGACATGAATGGGGTAGTTGTTGGGTATATGACCAAAGTCCCACATTGACTAGAAGTGGGGAAGATCATGGGTATATAAGGATGGACAAATATCTCCATTGGTATGAGGCCTTTTGGGGTAAGTCCAAAAGAAAATCCATGAGGGCTTAGGCCCAAAGTCGACAATATCATACCATTGTGGAGATATGTGGTGTCGAGATTCCTTACAAGTGGTATCAGAGCCAGGTTGCTAGGTTCGAAACTAGCCAAGTGGATGAATCCTCGGAATGCTGAATGAAGGTGGTGGACCCCGGTAATATCACGATGGGATCCACGGATGAGCTCGGTTAGATAGGCGGTGTGCTCCAGATTCTTCATGGACGTGTCATGGTCCCAACACGGTGAAGAGAAGTTGACCTGGGATAGAGCAAGCTCTCGAGGCAGGTGGTGCTCCATGTAAGGCGTGTGCTTCCAACGCATTGGATCAGAGAATCCTGGTTGGTAGAGAGTGGATGGATGGATAATCGTTTGAGGGGAGGCTCGATGGTCCTTTGTTCGAGGGGAGGATTTTTGGGTATACGACCAAAGTCCCACATTGACTAGAAGTGGGGAAGATCATGGGTATATAAGGATGGACAAATATCTCCATTGGTATGAGGCCTTTTGGGGTAAGTCCAAAAGAAAATCCATGAGGGCTTAGGCCCAAAGTCGACAATATCATACCATTGTGGAGATATGTGGTGTCCAGAGTCCTTACAGTAGTCAACTTGAAGAAGCGAAATATGATATTTGAAAAGAACTTGCTTCGCGTAGTCGTTCCACTGGATCCTGCAGAAGGATCGCACTATACAGAACTAGCTGGTGATTATGAAAGTGATGATGATTTGGAATAGATTTACTAGATAACGACGCGAGACTAGGACTAGATAAATCTGACAGTAGATGGGTGTATCGCTTGGGACCGCGAGAGCTCCTGTACATCAAATTCAGACGAATAATTAGAGCACTGACAGAATTTACTACATTAAGTATCTACGCTACATTGTAATACGATGACCAATTCATTGTGTTGCATGTCATTAGGAGTAAGGAAACTACCTCACTATAATGGGCGAACTAATGGTGATCACTTTTTGGATGCATTTGAGAGAGAAGTGTTGGAGAAGCATCGCTTCCAGGCCTTGGATTGGGCACCGTGCGCTAATGCCCACAAGATGGTGGGGTACGCATAAGGATAATTTTGGTGATTGGCGTGACTATAGGAGGATGATGAGAATACGTTTTGGACAACGAAAAGTGCAGATGACAAACAAGTATGATGGAAGGGATGATTTGCATGATCACCTAGCTAAATGGACTAAGGATTATGGAGCGGGGCCCCAGCCTGAATGGGTGCATCTATTTTGTCATACCAATGAATTGGTACTTGGAAACAGACCTCTGACATGGCACTGAAGAATGGGACATCTCATGTTGTGGGTTTATAATGATGTTCAACTTTAAGGAAGGGTTTGACTATATTGACACGGCGCTACAGGAGGTTAAAGCAACGATCTTTAGGATGCTGCAAGATCCTTTAGACCTGATTCAACCTGATTGGACTACCCAGCTAAACCATGCACTCGAATGCTATAACGTGACCACTAAAGAAGAAGATGAGGATCACAGAAAGATTAATATTTCAAAAATTGAGGGTCACTGTGAGGTTGAAGGTCCATAGATAGGGGATCCAGACATAACCGCGCTGTTGAAAATTAGGCAGGTCAACATTGGCACAAACAGAGCTGAAATTTGCAAAGATTAGGGACTATTGGGATGATGCAATGGTAGAGGAGGTCGCTGAGCTCCTCCACGAATATCAAGATTTTTTCCCCACAAAGTCTTCTGATCTGAAAGGAATAATAGGAGACTTGGGTGTCATGAAGATCACCTTCAAACTAGATGCCAAACCTGTAAAACAAAGACATTACCCCCTGAATCCAAAGTATAAGGAAAGGGTCCACATTAAGTTAGATAAGATGCTCACGGCAGGAATTATTTAGCCAATGGAAGAATCTGATTGGGTAATCCCGATTGTGGTTCAGGAAAAGAAACAGAAAGAAGAAATAAGCATATGTGTGGATCTCCGGAAATTGAACAACTCTTGTGTGCATGATCCTTTCCCAACCCCGTTCACTAACAACATCCTGGATAATGTAGGTGGAAAAGAAGCATACTCTTTCATTGATGGGTTCACTGGGTACCATCAAATCAAAATCATGCCTAAGGATAGAAGCAAGATGACCTTCATGATTGAATGGGGATGCTTTCAGTACACCGTAATGCCTTTTGGGCTGAAGAATGCACCAACAAGCTTTTCGTGCATAGTCATTAAGGAATTCGAAGACTTCATTCATAAATCTCTACTTATTTGTTTCTCTATCTCACCTCCCTTGGTTAAGTAGTCTGCACAAGTAGTCTGCTTGGTTAAATTGGACGCCTTTTGCACATTGCTCGACAAGTGCAACCATCGGCATAGCCACCTCATCCGCACGACACTTCCACATAACCGTTTTGGCCAATATTTGCATCGTGACTTTGACCATAGCGTTGTTGGTGCAGGAAATCATGTATTGTCTCTTGTTCTTCTCTAGCTTGAAGTTCTTCTTCATGGCCTCTGCGATGGCCAAACCATCACTTTTACCCTTCAAGATGTTCGCTGGGTACTCCACTTTGCAAGGGAGTCGGGTAATTCTGTGAATTAAGTGGTTCGTGATGGGGATGGGCTCCTCCAGCCACAAGCACCCACCATGCACCAGGCAGAGCAGTTGTCTGATGAAAAAAATAGTCACTGGGGCGCGATAGAAATGCAACACCTAGAGCAGGTTTAAGAGTATTGCCTTTTATACACCTCTTAGCCACTTATGTAGCTCCAACTCTATAACTCTCGTCGGCGCATCTTCTTCTGGCACATCAACTGCGTGGTTACCAAATGTGGGAACTTCAAGTGGTCTGTGAGATCCCAGTCTTCAAATTTTAGTACAAGCACTCACCCCAAGTCAACTCCTTCAAAAATGATGTCGTCAGGGAGCAACGGAGTCTGCAAAGAGCTTTTGCTCTCATCTATGTCTTTGGGCGCCCTTGCTTTTCCCTTCTGCGAAGGAACATATGCGGGCAGCCTAGTCAAAGGGTCCACACCCTGGGTTTCCACCTCCATTTCTACATCCTCCTCCTCCTCTACCAGTATTTCTTCAAATTCTTCCTCCTCATCAACCTCCAAATTGATTGCCTTCCCCTTTTCTTCCATGGTAAGCCTAGTCCTTAACAGATTCCTAGGGGACATGCGCACTGATACCATAGCCTGCTCGTCTTTCTTGGGTCTTGGTGTACGCAATGATTTAGGGATTTCTACAACTATCTTGGCACTTTCTAGGACTTCTACTCCATAATGACCTATGCGGCTTCCTCAACAGTCATTGCTCTGGTATCCATGGCTTCCTCAAATTCTGCCATAGTGTTATTCCACAATTCTCTCAATGACTCAGGTAAGTGCTCAAACAATGACTTTGCCTTCAAAAGATCGAACAAGTCAAGGTTCATGAGTGTTTGGGCATGCAACAACTCAGTTCTCAAACTTCCAAGTGTTGTTTGTTGGACACCCCTTTGTAATTTATGAATTTGAATTTGACCATTCTCCCCACATTCAATCCATTAATGCTCGCTTGGCAGCAGATTTTCAAGAATCTAGCCCATATATTTATCCTTAAATGCCTATCTCACACTCCATTTGGTCTCAAACCAAGCATCACATCGTGAATAATGACTGTAATGGTCACTTTCCAGCCGACCCACATGGCAGTTCATCTACCCTCACATTGTCGCAGACCCTGTGATATTGTAGGCATCCATTTTTTTGTTAACAATTTTTATATCCTTTTATATTTTTTGATTAATTTTGAGATCCATTTTTTATACATATCGATATAAAAATCCTTTAACCCCAATATATTATGCTATTTTTTCCCCAATATATATCAATATAAGGGAAGCAGCCTGCAAAAGGTGAATGGGTCCGCATAGCACCAAAAAAGGAGACTGGGTTTGATTTGGAGCATGTGAAAGCAACATTTATGGAAGCAAAGAAAGATTCAATGAGGCCACTACCTCAAGAAGTTAGGAGAAACCAGTTGAAGAAATGGACCCTTCCATGATTACCATGTTCTTGGAGACCTTCATGAAATTGCTCCAAGATAGTGAGTCTATGAAGGGCCTACCGGAACTGTTCAATCGGAGCGCTCGCAAGGACGATGCTACCGGTGAACCACACATAGTCAAAAAGCTTGGCAAGCATAAGGAAAGGACTGGGCATGAGGTGAGGCTTACTGTGTAGATAGGAGAGTATGAAATTGACCAAGTTACCTTAGATCTGGGGTCCAATGCGAACGCTTTGCCAAAGAAAACATGGGAAAGAATGGGGAGACCTGTGCTCCAGTGGTCTCCTATCCAGTTAAGGATGGCGAATAAATAGAAAATTATCCTGATGGGAGGCTGCAAGGGTGACAGTTTACATCGAAGGCGCGCGCGCACTCGCAGATTTTGAGGTAATAGAGATTGTGGATGATAGCAATCCCTATCCTGCATTCCTAGGAATCGATTAGGCCACTGACATGAATGGGGTAATCGAGATGAAGGAGCAAAAGATGATATTTGAAAAGAAGTTTCTCAACGTAGTCGTTCTGTTGGATCCTGCAGAAGGATCGTGTTATACAGAACTAGTCGGTGATTGTGAAAGTGATCACGATTTGGACACGATTTACTTGATAATGACGTGAGGCCAGGGTTGGATAAATTTGACAACATATGGGTGTATCACATGGGACCACAAGAGCTCCTGCACATCAGCTTCAGACAAAGAATTAGAGCACTGGCAGAACCGATTGCATTAAGTATCCATGCTACATTGTAATATGATGACCAAGTCATTGTGTTGCATGTCATTAGAAGTAAGGAATCTGCCTCACTATGACAGGCGAACTGATGGTGATCACTTTTTGGATGCATTTGAGAGAGAAGTGTCAGAGAAGCATCGCTTCCAGGCCTTGGATTGGGCACTATGTGCTATGCCCGCAAGATGGTGGGGTACACATAAGGATAATTTCGATGATTGGCAACACTATAGGAGGATGATGAGAATATGTTTTGGATAGCCAAAAGTGGGGATGACAAACAAGTATGATGGAAGGGATGATCTGCGTGATCACCTGGCCAAATGGACTAAGGTTTATGGAGTAGAGCCCTAGCCTGAATGGGTGCATCTGTTTTGTCATATCAATGAATTTGTACTTGGAAACAGAGCTCTGCCATGGCACTGAAGAATGGGACATCTTGCACTATGGGTTTATAATGATGTTCAACTTTGAGGATGGGTTTGACTATATTGACACGGTGCCATAGGAGATTAAAGTAGTGATCTTTAGGATACCACAAGATCCTTTGGACCTGAATCAACCTGATTGGACTACCCAACTGAACCATGCGCTAGAATGCTATAACGTGACCAGTGAAGAAGAACATGAGTATCCTAGAAAGATTAATATTTTGAAAACTAAGGGTCACCGCTAGGTTGAAGGTACATAGATAGAGGATCTAGACATAACTGCACCACTAAAAATTAGGCAGGTCAACATTGGCACAAAGGTGGAGCTAAAATTTGCAAATATTGTGGATTATTGGGATGATCCGATATTTGACAAGGTTGTTGAGCTCCTCCACGCATATCATTATTTGTTTCCCACAAATTTTTCTGATCTGAAGGGAATAATAGGAGACTTGGGTGTCATGAAGATCACCCTGAAACTAGATGTGAAACCTATAAAACAAAGACCTTACCGCCTTAATCTGAAGTATAAGGAAAGAGTCCACGTTGAGTTCGATAGGATGCTCATGGCAGGAATTATTGAAATAGTGGAAGAATCTGATTGGGGAATCCCGATTGTGGTTTAGGAAAAAAAATAGAAAGAAGAAATAAGGATATGTGTGGATTTCCAGAAATTGAATGACCTTTCTGTGCATGATCCTTTCCTGACCCCATTCACTAACGAGGTCCTAGATAATGTAGGTGGACAAGAAGCATACTCTTTCACTGATGGGTTCTCTAGGTACCATCAAATCAAAATCACGCCTGAGGATAGAATCAAGATGACCTTCGTGACTGAATGGGGATGTTTTTAGTACATCGTAATGCCTTTTGGGCTGAACAATGTGTGAACAAGATTTTCTTGCATAGTCATTAAGGAATTAAAATACTTCATTCATAAAGCTCTACTTCTTTATTTCGATATCTCACCTCCCTCCAAACACACATGTTCTGTCCCTCCATATCTATCTATCTCTCTCTTCTTCCTGCTCTTCACCTTCCATCTATATCTCTATATCCATTTGCCTCTCTTTTTTATCTTTATATCACCTCGAAAACATACACACTCTTTCTCCTTATCTATCTATCTCTCCCTCCCTCTCTATCACCCTCTCTATTCCCCTTCTCCCCCTATCTCCCCCCTTCCATCTCTCTTCCCTCCTGCTCTCTTCCCTCCCTCTCTTTCCATCTCCCTTATCACTCCCTCTCTCTCTCTCCACCTTTCTCTCTTTGTGTCTTTATTCATACCTCACTCTCTCTCTTCCTCCCTCTATCCTTCTCTCTCTCACATCCTCAATCTCTTCCTTCCTCTATCTCCATTTCTCTCCCACCTTTCCCTCTCTCTCTCTCTCTCTCTCTTTGCCCTCCAATTCTTTCAATGTCTCCCTTCCTCTCTCCTACTCTCTCATTCTTCCCCCCATTTTCTCCATCTATACTTCTTTGTATCTTTATCTAAACCAGAAACATACACACCCTCTCTCTACTTTCTTGTTGGCTTGATGGGGCTTGACCCAGGTTCCGAGTTATTTAGCCAAACAAATCCCTACACTACTGGCCATTTTGGCATTAGCATGCAGGGCATGGACTGAAGTGTCACCCGAAGCAGTATGGGGGGATTCTAAGGTGTCGATTTAGTCCAACTGTGTCTATCTTCATGCAAGTTACTTCACACACTATTCTAACCTTCAATACCCTCGTGATCTATTATAATTGACCTTCGTGCAACCCTAACAAGGGGCTGAGATGTTTTCACGCTGCTATGGCAGTGAACTGTACTATTTTTCCAATCTACACTGTGTATCCTACTTATCTTCTTAAAGATATTAGTTGACTTCGCGTAAATAGATATTATACCTTTCTTTCACTTAATCAACACATTCATACATATTCGCGCATCATATAAGCATTAAAAGTGCAATGTATATTCAATGTAATAGATGCATAAAACAGGAAATAAATACACATGATGGATATGAAACTTCTCTTTTTTAATGCTCTAACTGTTACAAACTTGACTCGCCATGTGCACTCAACTCATGTTGTCTGCGCACTCCGCTGCGGACTACTATGCCTCTGGGCAGTCAGCTGTAGAGCCTTCTACTACTCTACAGCCCAAAACTAAACTTTACACTTTAGATATGATTCAACTCTTCATCCTTATCATTATTACTCCATGATCTATTTATCTACTTAGAGCTTTACTCTATTTATACAATCCCATGGTCCGCGGACCATGGGTAGATATCTACAGTTGAAATTACATTATAACAATGAGGGCGAACAACCCTATGACTCCTTTACAAACTATGTGCTCCGTGCCCACAAAATGTGGAGTCTTTACATCGAGGTTACAACTTTTGACCAAAATCTAGGCTCTAAACCCGAAAACTTCCGTTGGGGGATCTCGCACCCAACAGGCCTCCAACGCAAACATCATGACTCGCCCTCGAGTCACTCTATCAGTGCGGAGATATTTGCACGAAGACTTCCCAACTCTACTTGGGTCACTGCAAGATTAGCAGCACACTGAGGGGTTGCCTACTGCACTTCCTGGATGTGTTGTTCTGAAACCGCTGTAGCTAAACTGCCTCCCTGAGCTTGTTATTCTATTTCTTATATCTGCACGAGCTTTTCCTCAATAGAGGCTATATTGATATAAGCCTCATCAATCCACAGTTGTAAGCGTGCCTTCAAAACTGTTTCCTTATGTCGAGAAACATCCACCTGCTCCTTGAGCACTTTCGCCTACTGCATCTGCGTGAGCCTCTATGTAAGGAAATCATCTGCGTGGTCCCTTTTACTTCATCGTACTTCTGTTGTAGCTCATGTGCCTCTATTTCTAGGTGTTATATGTTTAGGTCCTCCTGTAGAGTAGTGAGAACCTCGAACAACTCCTCGAACAACTTTGTGTAGTCTTTCACTGCACTATTGACCTTCACTATTACTGTTGTAATCATGCTGGTCCACTGTTCCTTAACCTGTAGTTAAGTTGAAGGCTACGCCTCCAATTGCAGTTCGACTATCTTGAGGTTCAATTCAAGTGGAACCCTAGCCATCTCCTTCTTTACCTCACACAGCCCTGCTGTTAGCCTTCGGACGCGCACCTCCACTTGTTCTTCTACTTAGATGGCCATCTCCAAGACCATCTGGTAAGGTTCCTCGACCACCTATACAAACTATCTGTTCTACACCACTACCTCGTCATGCTTTAGGCTCAATTGTTTAATGTTAATGTGCTACTCTCTCATGAATTGAAGCGCACGACTCTCACTGGCTCGCACTTCTACAGTAACTCTGTCCTGCAAAACATAGAGTGATTCCCAAGGGAGCGCAACCATATTTAGCCCGACTCCTTTCAATTTGCTGACCATAGGCATGTCAGCCTCATTTTCTGTAACGAGTGCTCCCTCTGGCAGCACTATATTGTTGGTCATTCGTGCGCGCAACATTTCCTCAGTCGCAGACTTGCCTAGTGTGAGGTTGGTTGACATAGTGCCAGCCTGTGGAGTGCGCACCTCCAACTCCTGTATCTATGCTCGAAGAGCACCTAACACCATCTAATATTCCTCCATGAACTCTTGGAGGGTGTCTGTGGTGACATCCCTCACTGTCTCCCAAATTTCATGCGATTCCCCTTCAATGAGGGTGATTGGGTTGAAAGAAGTCTTGGAAGCCTTCGACTTCTTCACAGCCCTACTTGCTCCCTTGGGCATTGTCATTTCAGTTGTGTGGATGATATCTGCGGGTTTGCGCCTCCTTGCTCTATATCTGTTTCATGTTCAGGCGAATGCGACTTGTCACCATCACTCTCTTTCTCAGTTGCCTTTTGTTGTTCTTCTGCCTCCTTCACAAATTCTCATGCTGCTTGGGCCTTCGCTGTTGCCGCTTCGTTCCTACGCTTCTCTGCCAACTGCCCCATCTGCAGTTTCGCCTCATCCTTTTTCCTGTGCACAACAGTCTTCTCCATTTCCTCCATGGAGTTGGCTAGAGCACACCACTCCGGCGGCCATGACTCAAGGACAACAAATATGACATCGTCCATTGCCAGATAAGGGAGCTCGTGCCATGTCTTCATGGGGTCCTTCCTCACCCTGATGTACACGTAGTGGAAATTTGCCTTGAACTCCGTGAAGCTTTGTAGAATGTTATAGAACGTGGGTGATAAACGTGGCTTGCGATTAATCCCCATTCTAATGTTCATCTCCATGAGTACCCAAAATATCTTACTGTCCCTGATTCTCTGCGAATCTCTATTTTCTCACAACGAAGTGTACATTGCTGCCTCTAGAAGGTCCTATGCAATCGCCAGGAACTGGATGTCGTCGGGAAATTCCCATGCCACCAACACGATTGAAAATAGAAACCATGCATACTGAAAAGTATTCCCCTACTCTTGTGCCTTATAGTAGTTCTCAAGGAACTCTCTGAACAAGTAGTCTGCCTGGTTAAACTGGATGCCTTCTGCACATTACTCAACAAGCGCAACCAGTGGCGTGGGCACCTCATCTACACGACACTTCCGCATAACCTTTCCAGCCAATATTTTCATCGTGACTTTGACCGCAGTGTTGTTGATGCGGGAAATTACGTATCCTCTCTTGTTCTTCTCCAACTTGAAGTTCTTCTTCATGGTGTCTACGATGGCCAAATCATCACTTTTACCCTCTGAGATGTTCGTTGGGTCCTCCCCTTTGCAACGGAGTGTTGGTACCATTCTAAGCCCTTTTTCCCATTCCAAAACATGACCATTTCCTACCTTTTTCTCATCATCCATTCCTCAAATGCCTTCGAATTTAATTAATTTAATAGTTTATAGTTGTTGACATGCATATTAATTGATTTAGAGGTTTTGTGTTGACAAATTAGGATTTTAGGCCTAAATCACTACAGGAAGTCTTAACAACCTGTAAATGGTTTATTATGTGACATGTGGCATGGCAGCTAGGTAGGAGCGGAAGGCATGGACGAAAAGAGGAATGTCCAAACATGGACAAACACCTACTCCGCATTAGAAACATTCCTCCAATCAGCACGGTCAACGCTCAGTCAACCCTAGCATGTCGGCACAAAAGGCAGCAACAGCATTCAGTTTTTATCCATTCGCTTTTAAGTTGTTTCCTATTTTGATTTTTTGATTTTATGCATAAGACAATTAGGAATATATCCGTGTTTTGATTTACCAAATGCAGCAACAGCTACTATGGATAAGCATCCATTTTTCAAGGGATGCAATTATGTAATTAAAAGACAAGGCCGAGACCTGGGATCGGTTACACACATACATACAGACATATACTATCGTTTACTATCACAGTTACGTTTGGAATAGAACCTCTGGTTTTCGATCTAATACATTGCATACTTGTTTAACATCGTGATCGTGGTGTAATCATCGGTGTGCCAAAGACGCGGACGGGCCCTGCGTATGTGGTAGACCGATCATACACTTTGTTTGTGTTTACATTTTGCTTATGCTTATACTCTGTTTATATTTGAATTACATTCATAGTGTAGTCTTGATTTAATTTACAGTCAATTCAATTGGATAAAACGCATGCGAATTATATATATGTTTGGAGATTTGATTGCAGTGATGAATGCGTTCGATGTCTATACATGTGTTGAATAACCCTCTCTTGGATTATGAAATGTATCCCGTAAAGGATTTAACCTCAGAGTTGTGTATGAAACACTGATATGGATAATGGTTATGAATTTGCTTTTACATGCCTTCTTTAAGTATTCTTGATTGCTGAATGATATTGAACAAGGGTTGCATGTTGATGTCTCTGTAAGGGGACCGAACCTTTCAAGATAGCCATATACAGCATGATAGGAATTGCATTTAGTTGTCAATAGCACATGCTTTAATGCTTAGTTAGTTTAACAATAGACTTAATCTCAGCACTGTAACTTAGGAGTCGTAGATTTAGAGTAGATCCTTTATGCTTATATACTTTAGGCACACGCCTCTAAGTAAACGCACCCTGGGTTGACAATTAATTTAGACCGATCTAGCCCCCTAGATAGGACACTACATTTTGGCGCCGTTGCCGGGGAGGCGTACTTAAAGGATTGAAGTTTAATATAAAAAAAAAAAAAACAAAAATTTAGTTAAAATCATGCTCATTTATGCCTAGGTTTAGAGACAATCAGGGTAGATTCAGAAGAACCCCCCACCCTTCACAAACTAACCCATCACCATCAGGAGCAAACTCTGTAAAGCATTTAACACCAGCCGAGGAAAATCTCATTCAAGCCTTAGAGGATAAACAAAAATCAGGACAGAGACTTACACTCGTTGAAAGGCAAACCTTATATATACATAAATCTCAGAAGAAGGACTTTCCTAGGTCTACCACACAGGGCGAAAGTAGTGCAGTGATTCAACACTCCCCAGAGACTGAACACTCCTATCTTAATCCCTTCTTTGAAGGAAGTGACTCTGATAAATCCATTAAGATGGCTGATGAAGGAGATGGGTCAGCACAAAATCAAAGACGCA
>APFE031414261.1:0-14095 GCA_000404065.3 Pinus taeda | reverse complement strand
CTTTGACTAAAGTTTTTGCCGTTTAAGGGATAAGGTTAGCCTAACTTCTTCTATAAGCTCATCGCCTCCTTCCTCGAGATTATCTTCTTATTCCCACCATGACTTGGTCAAAGACTCTTGACTCTGCATCACACAGTGTCTTGGACGAAGAGCTCGACAACCTTCCCGATTACAAGCTTCGTTTTCGCACAAGCTTCTCTGATCTAACTTTGCCGAGTATTGCTCCTTCTCAGGAGTTAGGTAGACCCGCAGATGTGCTTCACAGTTTCACAATGGTACCCTTGGTTGCATACGGTGATTTATGACATTATCCCTCTCGAGCTTGAGTGATCAATTCTCCAACGAGTTCCTGGCCTACAATTCTTCCCATCTCACGGGGACTAAATTCCACTCTGGGAGGCATAGGCGCTTCTACATGGATTACCTACCACGGACTTGGCGCAGACTCTGGAGAGGTTCCTATCTTGATTGCCACACGCCGACGATACCAGACCCTGTGTCAGTCCTGCAAACAGCTCCATGTCAATACAGAGAGCCATCAGGTTCCTCGACTGTCATCTTAAGATGCCAAAAACAACAAGCCTTCCTACCAAAAATGCAAGGCTGAAGTACATTCATGTAAAGCTGGTGACTCGACTGATACCAGGGAAAAATCCCTTTGACATTAAGGCAATGCTCGTTGTGGAACACAACAACTTGTAATGTGACAACGAATAACTCACAAGCGAGTAAAACACTGCTATATATAGCGCCTTTCATGTAATATTATATTATTAAAAAGGGTCTCAAAGCCCACTATTCTTCAAGTGTTAATCCAAGCTCTCATGGCACGACCATGATTTGTAACGTGTTCTGTCTTTTTCTTAATGAGTTATTTATATGTTGTTTCTCACACAACTAAGCATATGCATGAATCTAGACTTGGTGCAAAATTAAGGCCTAGTATTCATTACCATGTGATTTATTATGCCTTTTATGTGCTAGATATTCCATGCCTACAATTAGAAATTGTTACACATATTTCACTTTTAGATTTCTCACACATATATTAATGTATTCAACACATACACATACATGTATACAAATCACATTAATGTATTCCCATGAGGAATGTATCACATATGCGAGTTTCAGCAGTGCAATGCAGTCCCTAAGTTCAAAACCATTACACATAACACAATAACTTGATTCATTGAGAGTTAGATAGTATACATAATTACTTATCTTAGAACATGCAGGGAAACTAAGTTTGGGACAAGTTCTCTCCACCCAACCATAGACAGTTGCAGTCACACTTACTTAGAGTCGTCACCCCCGATCCAAATTCCAGAGTCTAGGGAGTTTGCTTGCTTCGAGGACTAGCACACCAATCTGCCACTGAGTTCTGGATTCCAGAGGACTTCCTTCCTCAATCCCACCAACTAACAACTTCTTACTTGGTTGAAAACAGGAGTCTGTAGATGCCCATCCTCACCCCCAAGTGCTCACATAGTTATTCACCCCCTTCTAGGGAGTCCAAAATCCATTGTACCATCAAGGAGGTAACCACTAGTCTTCATTCTAGTCTTCCTCCGCTTTAGCTATAGGATGACATCTACCCAAGTTGTTATAGGGCTCTAGATTCTGCTATCTCAACCCACAGCCTCAAAGGGACTCAAGTTGTTACAGGGCTTTAGAGATTCCATCCCAACCCACAGCTTCCAGGGACCCAAGCTGCTACAATGCTCCAGAGACCTATGTCTCAACCCACAGCCTCCAGATACCCAAGGTGTTATAGGGCTCCAGGTATTCTATCTCAACCCACAACCTCTAAGGACCTAAAGATGTTATAGGGGTCTAGAGACTAGCATTAACTCAACCCACAACCTCGATGGATCAAGAGCCAGTCCCCTTATTTTTTCTTCTCTTCTATTCAGTGTTGCCTATGGGAAGCTCGTGTTGAATCTCACCTCATCCGTCTCTCTATTTTCCCTCTTTTTCTTCTTCTTCTAAATCTCTCCTCTCTCTCTTTTCTTTCGTGTACAACCTTTTATTGGTCTTCTCCTCGGCCACCATTATTGTTGCGTCCTTCCTAACCTGCAACGAGCAATCCCTTCAAAAATGCTTGTCCTTTCTTTCTTATCGTTGTTTCTCAATCAACATGGGCTTGCATACCTCCTCTTGCATCTCATTTAATTTCAAGAGCTCCCTTTTTTCAGTTCCTGCACGAGCAATCCTTTAATGGTTGTCTTGCATTTCAAGTTTCTCCTTTGCACAAGAAACCATGATGTCCCAAGCAAGCGACTACCTCCTCCAGCTCTAGAATCCATGTCCATTGACTCAGTCCATTTTTTCTTGATTTTAAATGTTGTTAAATATTTACAATATATTTACAAATGCTTCTTGTATGAGAACTTTGGGTAGGGCTATCATAAAAGATAACATAGGCCTTTCTAAAAATATGATGACAACACTTCGGAAAATTTGACCTAGGAGGAAATACGACACTTAAGAACATTGCAAGGATAGTCGACAACTTAGAAAAACATGAACAAATAAAAAGGTGACACAAGATGGCTTGAAATGATAGTTCATATAGGCTCCAAAATTGAATTAGGCAAAAATTTTGGAGGGTCATTGTCACAGCGACATCACTTTATTAAGAGCTCTATTAATTTCTCTCCTGCTCATTGTCTAAAGCAACATTTATGTTTAGTGATTTTTAGGAAGAATTTCAATGGTCATATATCCAAACTCAGGGATTGAGCATGCAAGAAATGCTAATGAAAAGGCGGAGGATAGCTTTCTTTGGTGCAATTTTCTTGAAAGCTTTGTTCAAGAGGACAATTAATAGATAGTTGAGTATGAGATGGTGAATGCCCCCGAGAACACTGTGGAAAATATGGATTAGTGAGATAATTAATGATTATATTTTCATTAGTATTTTCCTGAAGACTCATGGCTTGTGCAACAGTCAAACAAGTTGGACAATTTCACAGTTGTCCTCATCAAGCCATGTTGTGTATTCAAGTTCAAGTTATAGTCTAGCAGTGTGTATAAGGAAATTTGTTTGGTCTTAATGCCATGTGCAATTGTTATATTTGGAGACCTACAACTGATAAAGGCATCAACTATGGCCAACTATGGTCTCCTGAGAATTCGAGGTTGTCCTCCAAAGTTAGATTTTGGTTGTATGACATAGAAGTTTGTTGGCTATTCCAATGAACTTAGAGATAATATTTCCTATCTTAGGATGGCCTTGAAACTGAGAGGATTTTGAAAAATTCTATCTAAAGCACCAACCTATATATGATATAAAGAAATGAATTGTAGCAACATCTAGAACAAAAAGGCTACAACATTCATTAATAATTACAAAGACAAGTGTTGTCACGAAAAAAGCATTCACACTAATTTACAAGAAATATTGAGCATCCACAACATCACGATTCACATTTAGATGTTTATTACCATAATGTATATGTTTGTTATCATGGTGAAGCCACCCACACAAATTTTGTGGTAATTTTAAATGGCTGAAGTTATGGTGTCATAGTTTTCATTATTATTATTTATTTTACTTGTACTTAAGACTCAAAATGATGAAAAAGATTTGGTAATACATGTGATAAGTTCAACAACCTTGGTATTACTATATACTGTATATAGCATACTTATAAATTCCTTTGATGTCAAAACTAACTCATAAAATAATAACAAATACATCGAAAAAAAATTGCTTGGTATTACTATATACTGTATATAGCATACTTATAAATTCCTTTGATGTCAAAACTAACTCATAAAATGATAACAAATACATCGAAAAAAAATTGCCAGAATGAATTGGAATGGATTATGCACTTTAGGAATTTTATCTTGAGTATATGCTATTAACTATTTTTTTAGTTTATGTAGAATATTTTATGTTGCCTGCATCAAAATATGTTCTAAATATAACACAATTACTAAAACATAAACCAACACAAATAATATTAAAAACAACTTATAAATATAATAAGATATTAAAACATTTATTGCTGTATTGATATGAAAACATAACAATCCCCTGGCTTAGGGCAATTCCCAAAGAAATGAATAGCATCATAACGACTTTTGCTCTTTGCATTCATCGCTGCAGTTCCATGGACAATGAGGTAGAAAGGAAAAACTTGAAGCAGCTGACAGGCCAGAAAGAGACATTGGTCATGAAGACAAATAATGTTTCAGTGGCGCGACCGTATTTTCAACTCATTCGGCAGCACTGCTGTTTCTGGATCAAAATTTAGTTGGCATACTTCTTTTTGAGTCTCCCAATTTATCACAGTTCTTCCTTCCGAACCAAATTTATGTTTTTTAATAGCAAAGATTTAGAGAGTACATTTATGCTTTGATCTCAATGGGAATTTTGTGCAATGAAGGGTTACAGAGGTTATGGGTGTTGATGATACTTCAATGTGTGAAAAATATTGTAGATACATAAATATAAAGAGAGTGACCCACCTTGATGTTCATGCAAGGTAATTTTAAATCTCCTTTTAGTCCATCTCATGCCATTGATTCCTTTTCTTTTCTTCCGTTGGATAAAACTTTAACCACACTCCTCCCATTATTCTCGCAATCAAGAAATCCTGGAGCCTCCCACGGGATGCCAGAACTCTTCAAAGGGGAGTCTTGTTGTCCATATCTGTGAAGGGCAGCATAAGACATCATGTTATTGAACTTTATCATATTAGCGGTAACAGCCGCAGCCCCAGCCCCAGCAACAACAACAGCAGCAACCGCAACCTCCTTGATGTTCTTCCACAGCCGCAGCCCCAGCAACAACAGCAACAGCAACAGCAACCTCCTTGATGTTCTTCCGGTGTAGCCGTTGGATAAAATTTTAACTACACTCCTCCCATTATTCTCACAATCATGAAATCCTGAAGCCTCCCACTGGACGCCAGAACTGTTCAAATCCATTCCACTTTGGTGGAGTGGAGTCGTTGTTGTCCATATCTGTGAAGGGGGGCAGCATAAGACATCATGTTGTTGAACTTTTTATTAATTCAATAGAAAAACGTAATTAATTGGATCAGCGCAAGAGGAGAAGGACATCGGTCGAATCCCTTGTTTCTCACCTCTTTATTTGCCTGTGGCCCTAATACACAAAAGGAATTGTAAGCAGCCAGGGATCGGACCAAAGTGTGGACCAGTGAAATAATAACTAGTATCAGAGCGGTAATGCTCTTGGGCAGTAGATCTTATTGTTGGGCAGTAGATCTTATTGTTGGGCATAATTTTAGTTTCAACATTTTTGTTCAGAAGAAAAAACAATGATTTTCATTAATGCAAACAAAAGAAGTTACATATAACAAGTTGGGCAGTAGATCTTATTGTTGCCAAAAATAAATAAAAGCTATACAATGATTTTCATTGATGGAAACAAAAGAAATTACATATAACAAGTTGGGCAGTAGATCTTATTGTTGCCAAAACCAAAACCAGTAATAAACAAAAGCTACACAGTGATTTTCATTAATGGAAACAAAAAAAGTTAAATATAACACGTTGGGTAGTAGATCTTATTGTTGCTAAAACCAAAACCAAGAATAAACCAAAGTTATATATGTAATAAAAAAGCTCACTATTCTAACAAGGAAGTGAAAACTAAACTACATCCATCATTGAACAAGAAGACGAAAGGTATCTAAAACCCATGGAACCAAAAAAACAAAAAGTGATCAAAGAAAGATCCTGGACAGTCGAGACAAGTAGAGAGCACTTCATAACTTACTTTCCATGGTGATGCTATATCATTCTTTTCCTCAATCTTTTTCTCGGCCTCCAATGTTAGGAGAAATAATGCATCTCCCATTATACAACTACTCCTCCTCATGCGTGAGTACTCTGTCAAAAACAACATCAATCTTTGCATCCTTTTGTTGAGAGTAAGACAGAGGTAGCTCTGCTCCCTCTTCCTTAGCTACTTCTGTTTATATCATTAGGGCTTCGTTATTAGGGTTTTGTTCTTATACGTATTTTTACTTTTTATATATATAATTAACATGAATGATTTTTCTAGAAACTCTACAGATACATATATCTATAGCTACTTCTATTTATATCATTAGGGCTTCGTTATTAGGGATAGCTTAATGACCATTTTTTCTAGTCAATTTTTCCAGGGAAGTGGGATAGCAATTTTTCTAGGGAAGTGGGATAGCTTAATGACCATTTTTTCTAGTCAATTTTTCCAGGGAAGTGGGATAGCTTAATGACCATTTTTTCTAGTCAATTTTTCTAGGGAAGTGGGATAGCTTGAGGCACTGCATGGAAGAAAAGTGGATCTCATTCCCTCGGTTGTGTAGGTTCAAGGGAAAGAGAGTTGGTGGATTGGAATTTCTATTGGAGTAAAAAATCTTGGTTTTGGGCTATTGTGTGTCGATAGTGGACAACCAAGAGAGAAGTTAAATCTTGAGGGTGGCTTGCTATTGGGAGAAATAGAACAATAAGCCTATGGTTGGAAGGAACCTCTCTTTTAATGTAGGTAGTCAATTCTTCCATTAAAAGATGAGTTTTGTATTATATTTTACTATGTTAATGACCAGAAATAATGAAGGCATTAATGGTAATAATGAAGGCATTAATGGTAATAATAAAGCCAATGGTTCATCATTGACATCTCCTCCTTCGTCCAAAACTACCATTAACTCCGTTCAACCTCCTTCTTCAAGCAACAAAGTGGTCAACATTTCTTCGCATATATTAAGCAACGATTAAATAGACGTGCTTAATAAAGGCCTAGGGTTTGTCATTGCCCCATAATGAATCCCTTTTGAAAGGATAGCATTCGACGGTTAAGTGATGTTGACAAAGAACGAATTAGTAAATTGTGCTTTTTATCATGAGCAGAGCTAAATCTCCAAAATCTAATCTAAATAATAAATTACTATGACTAGAAAACCACTCAAACTTTTTTAGGCTTCTAGTGATTCTAGTGATTCTCTATGGTTGTGAACTATGGATCAGCAGTACAGCAGTACATCCGATATGCAGTGGAGACAAATTGAGAAAATTCAGAAATGTTTAATTACAAACAAATTTAAGATTAAAAGTGCAATTCCTTATGCTATCTTGTTAAGTGAAACATAGACTGCTCCTATTGAAGCAATTGCTATGGTGCGAGTATAAGGTATTTAAAAAAATTTGAGCAAATGGAAGAGGGTAAATGGCCTAAGGTTGTCTTTAATGATAGATTGTGCAAGAGCAAAAAAACTTGGATGCAGCAAAATAACAAATGGTTTAGTAAATGGGGCATTTGCTTCAACGTGTGTCTCATAAACAGAAAAGAGATAAAAACTTTTGTTATGGAAAAGTTCCACAAGCATATTTGGGATAAGGAGCTAGGAAAAAACAAAAAGTATTATATTGAAGTGTTTAATCCCACTCATAGTCATCAACCAAAAACATACATAGAGGTCAATATCTCTTGGAGAGCCAAAATTCTTATTGCTCAGTTAAGGACTAATTCTCATCAACTCCGTTGTGAAACAGGGTCCTAGAAAAAGCCAAAAGAAGTGTGGGAGGAAAGAGTATGCATTTTTTTTTCTTCTAGAAAAGTGGAAATAGAAAAACATTCCATTTTAGAATGTGAGGCCTTCAAAGACAACAGGGAAAGTTATGCAGATATGCTGGCAGCTAGCTCTTAGGATAATCTATTTAGCGAGGGGTTTGTCGAGAAGTTGGGAGCATTTATTTTGAAGCTTCACAAAAAGAGGGTTGAATACATCAAGTAGATGAAGAAGCAATATGTTCCATAGGCTATCTTTAGCCTCGTGGACGTTAAAATAATTTATTTCTTCTTTCTTTCTTTTTATTGGCTCTTAAAACCCTAAGAAATGATGACAATATTGTCATTTTGAAGGTTGACAAAGGTGGAGCAATAGTAATTATGGACAAGGAGGATTATAACTTAAAAATGAGAGATCACCTCTACAATAGTGGAAGTTACACAAAACTGCAGCATAATCGGATTTCAAAAATTATTAAAGAGGTCAAGAAAGTTGTCAATAAATCAAATCTCGATGACCATCTAAAGAAGAAATTAATTCCATGCAGTGAAATCACCCCTATAATTTATGGTCTCCCTTAAATTCACAAAGAGGGAATTCCACTGAGACCGATCGTAAACACCAGTGGTTCTCCCACATATATGTTAACCAAATATGTTTCTAGTATACTTAGCCCTCTTGTTGGTAACATTGACTCCTTCATTAAGGATAGTAAACACTTTGTTGATCTAATCAAGGATGACAAGTATGAACCTAAGGATATGACCATAAGCTTTGATGTTATTTCATTATTCACCAAAATTCCTCTTAATGAAGCAATCGAAGTTATCAAAGGTGTTACTGACCCTCTAACAGCTAAACTCGCAGAGATCTGTCTTAGATCAACATTTTTCAGTTTCTAAGGGGAATTCTTTGAACAAACTACTAGTGTGGCAATGGGCTCTCCCTTATCACCCATTGTTGCCAAGCTCTTTACGGAGATGTTTGAGAAGAAGGCCATTAACACTTATCACTTAAAGCCAAAAAGATGGAAAAGATATGTTGATGACACCAATGTAAAATGGCCCCATGGTGACTTGGAACTTAACAAGTTTTTAGATCGTCTAAATGGAATTTCTGAAGATATCAAATTTACCATGGAACTTGAAGACATAATACCATTCCTTTTTTAGATGTTCTTCTCACTAGAAAAGAAGATGGTAGCATAGGACATCAAGTATATAGAAAGAAGATTCATTCAGATAACTACCTCCATGTCGATTCTCACCATCATCCAATGCAAAAAATGGGGATTTTAAACACACTCATCACTAGAGCCTCAAGGTTATCTGATAAAGAATATTTCCAGCAAGAAATAGACCACCTTACGAAAGTGTTTCTTAACAATAGCTACAATTACAAAGACATTTGCACAGCTATCAAACAAGATGAAAGAAAGTCTCACTCCCTGAAGTCCCCTTCCCCTTCCCCTTCCCCTTCCCCTACAGGTAAAGCGTTCCTCCCATATATTTGTGGTACCACTGACAAAATTGCAAAAATCCTCAAAAGAAATGGTATTATCACAACATTCAAGGCCCTTGAAACCATCCGACATAAGATGAGATCTATCAAAGATAAGGTTGATCAATTTCAGTTCAAAGAAGTTTATAAGATTAATTGTTCATGTGGAAAGTACTACATTGGGGAGATTGGTTGGTCGTTCAGAATAAGACCCGGGGAACATGGGGCTGACATAAAGAAAGAGAGAATTCACTCCTCTGCTCTTGTTGAACACTCATCGAAAAGTAAGCACCACTTGTGCCTTGAAAACACTGAAATTATCACTAAGGAAAATCATTATTTCAAGTGCAAGTTTAGGGAAGCTTTGGGGATCATCAAACATCCCAACAATATTAATAAATATGGAGGGGCCGAGATCAACAATAGTTGGCTACCGTTAATCTCAATCATTTAACTTCTTCTTCTCCCCTCTAGAAACCCTTCCTCTTACTTCCCTCTTCTTCTTTTGCATTCTTCTTCTCTCTCGCTACCCCCCTTGGGAAACATCATGGTTGTTACAGAACCCTCCCCCTTAGGAAACATCATCCTCAGTGTTAAAAGACACCATGACCTCATCAAAACTGTTGAAAGGCAAACATACTACCTATGGAGCTTTATAACTTAGCTCATTGCAATATTTACAATGAATAAGGGCCTTAATCTCTTTCAGCATGGCCTCCATGCCCAAATTGGCCTCTTGTGTGGCTGCTGCTGTGGTTGCTGTGGCTGAAATATCTGTTGCTGAAGTTGAAACTGGTGGAGGTGTTGTTGTAGTAACTGTTGGAGGGGGAGCCGAGATCGTTGGGATTAATGGAGGAGGCATTGAAGATAATTCAGGTTGTTTCCCTTGCAAAGCTTCTTCCAGTGCTTTCTCTGTGTCCAGTATTCTCTGATTCATTCTCATAAGCAAGGTGTACACGTTTTCCATCTCTTTCTGTTGTGCTACTTCTGCAGTCTGAGGATGAAGAGTTGGCGGTAATTTCATTTGTTTTCTGAGAGCTGCTAGATCCTCCTCCTTCTTCTTGATCAAGGCTTGTGTTCCCTTGGGATCTTTGGGGTCATGTCCCATCTCTATTATGATTTCCTCAAGGGATTTTATCATGTTGTCTTTGGCCAATGATGAGGGCTTCTCTAGCTCTAACTGGGCAGAGGTATTGTACAAGGAGTTTTGCAGTCTATGAGCCAGCAGAGCCTTATCTGCCAGAGTTGAGTACACCATTTCTCTTGTCTGCTTATGCAGCTCAATCTGGTCTATAGGGTGTATGTCCTTAGAAAGGACTTCCAGATTAGTTCTTATGTAGTCTGCAGCCGATTGTTGTTGCTGCATGGTGGATCTGAAATGACTCAAAGTCATTTTTCCTGCTTCCATGTCATAGGCTGCCATCAGCCTTTGCTGATTTGTAGGGGCCATTTTTAACAGTTGATTATAAAGCTGGAACCTTATTGGTTCGTTCCTAGCTTTGATTTCAGTCAAATCCCTTTTAATGTCTGCACCCCTTTGTGTTTGCTGTTTGGAGGACGAAACCTCCCTACCTGGTTGTCTGTCACGCTCCTGCTGGAAGGAACTGGCCGATGTCTCCAAAATAGGAGGTATCTGTTGTCCTGAAGTTCCTTCACCTCTCAAATTTCCAAGCGTTTCCTCTGAGATTTCTTCTTCGGCATAGGGGTTTAACCTTTGCCTTTTATCTTCCTGCTGCTCGGTTGGTGTACCTGTGGGTCTACTCTCTGCTTGGTCCCTCTTTTTACCTCTTTCCTCATGTTGAGGAGTTGGCAGAACAGGAATTTCAAGTGCTTTTGCATGTGTTGAGGGACTTTTCTCTTGGCCTCTCTCTAGATTTACAGAATGTTGCTCCTCCATTGTACTCTGTCCCTCTGAATGCTCTATTTCCTTTTCCTTTCCTGCTTCCAATATGGCTTCCCTAGCTGGCTATGGTGAGGCAACAGTTGATGTACTCGCTCCCACTGGTTGTGGCTGTATGGAGGGGACCTGTGGAACACATTCCAGGTCAATTCTCTTTTCAACTTCTTTCATGTCTTTCTCCAATTTTTCTTCTTCAGAAATTTGTTCATCATCTAAAGAACCTTCTACCCATTCTGGTAAATTTGCATATTGCTCTATGTGAGGGATTGGCTAGTGCACATACCCTGAGAGCTTATTTTTGACTCTCCTAAAGCTTATGAAGTGTTCGGGGTCATATGGTGACCAGTAGAAGCTTTGTTTTAATAGCATTTCCTCTCTCAACATTCTATCTGCATCCTTCCAGGCTTCTTCCCTTTTGTTGAAAACAAAGGGACCCAGTTGAGTTCTGATTTTCAACTGTGCCTTCTTGTTTTTGCCATGGAAGTGAACTAGGTCTGCATGACTGAACTGTCTGAAATATTCTAAGGAAAAGAGCCTCATGGGAACATATCTTGGCAGCCTATAGGGAGATAACTCACTCCCATAAATTCTGATAACTGTATGGTTTTGGTAAAAGTACCAATCCCCAATGTTGTACTCTTTGGAAAGATGCAAAATCCTTTGCACTTCGGCAGTAAGTCTGGGAGGAGGGGTCTCCAATAATAAGCAAGTAGCTGGGTATATAAAGAGATCAATAAACTCACAATATGTATAGGGAGAACGTTGGGCCATATGAAAAACTGAAGTCCAAAAGACTACAGATCTCCTCTCTCCTCTTGAATCAAATTTCATGAGAGGGACCTTGAAACTATCAGGGTGATAATAAAGTAGCAAATGATAAATACAAGAGGTGTATTTGAAGACTCTTTCCCTGTCCATCATCATGAATTTCTCATTCATTTTGTTGGCTATGAATGTGGCATAGTCATACATGATGATGGCTGGGGGCTGCCCTGGAGTAAATATGGCCAATAACTGGAACATTGTCTCATCTACAAACTCCCCTGTTTTACATCCTAAGATGTATGAAATCATATCCACCATGAGCCTGCCTGTTTCATTGAATGAAACCTGATGATATGGCAGAGGATTGTCACTCTAATATCTCAGTATCATGAAAAGCTGATTAACTCTTAGTATCTCTGCTTTGGAAAGCCTTGGACTGCTATCAATCAGATGTTTCAGGGTGAGAGGAACCAAGGACTGGGGAGGCTCATAATTCAGCATCTGATTGATAGATTGAGGAGTGATATGGAACAACACTGACCCATCTAGGCTGAGGATTGCCCTTAGTGTGGGTTCATAGCGAGAATGGCAGAGATGGATAAAATCAGGCAGCACATTAACTTCTGGGAGGTAATAGATAGGCATACTGGATTGCCAAATTCCCCGAGGATCAGTATTATTTTTATAACTGTTCTTGAATTGGCAAACAGTTAAAAGGTGGGATTCAAGCCCCCTCATATCCTCAATCTGGAAATCTTCGTCTGCTAGAGGTATCCACTCTAAATTCGTGTGTGGCGCGTTCAGAGGAGCGATATTCAGGGCAACTGGGGCCTCCATGTCTTGTATTGCTTTGATTTGAATGGAATAGAGGCCAAATAACAACCGGAGGCGGAAATTAAGGCTCTGCGAATAGCACGACGAGCACAGCTACTGATTTGTTTTTGAATGGGCCACACAATACAAAGTTTATGGAACGCTGAAGAGTGACAGTACTCCAACTAGACGCCTTAACAAGAATGGGTCGAAACTAGAGGCTCAGTGGGCACTAGACGCAATGCTGAGAGGAGGGGAACTGAATTTCGCTTGAGGAGCACCAGTTCGCATATGGGACAGGAAACTCAAGTTTTCCTTTTAGGAACAAAGGCTAGAACCAACGAAGCATAGTATACTTGGGCAGCTCAGCTGAGAAACACACAGATTTTATTATTTCGCGGGCGACCATGAACAAAGGGAGGGGAGGAATAACCCTTTCACCGAAGAGAATGGCTTCGGGTTTCAGTCTGCAGATAACGACCAGCTCAAATGATAGGTGCAGAGTAATGGGTGACTAGCGGGAGTAGTTTTACCAACTAAAAACGAGTTTATTCGGAATTTTGAGCAGAGAAGCACGAAAACAGGGTTTTGGATAAAAATTGGGTAAATACCTGTTATGAGGACACGAGAGGCACTTGACAGGACGAATTGAGCTGCTGAGATGAACTGCGGTGCCGAATTTGCAGGTTGGCTAGCCGCTGAAGTCTTGGAAGTGTAAAAATAACTGAAACCGCATGCACGTTGCTTTCGCAGTAAAAAACAGAAATGAACTAAAATAGTCGTTTTCACGACTTTTAACTCAACTTTCCAGAATTTTGGCGCTTTTTTGGGATTTTTGGCGTTTTCTGAGGATGACATATTTTTGTAGTGTAGCGGGTACGGATGATGATGTGGCGGCTGACGTGGATGATGACGTGGCAATGACACATGGCAAGTTGATGACGTTAGCAGGTGACCTGTTAGTACGCCGGGGTGACGTGGAGGCGACATGGCAAGGTGACTCGGCACTCCTGCTATGTGAGGGGAGGGCGGTTTTGGCCTATGCATCGGACCGCCTTTAGTACGGAGGTGGTTTCTGTCAGGGGCGGCCCGATGCAATGGGAGGCCGCCTTCTGTCCCGGTGTACGACGGTACAACCGTCGGACATCAGGTGCTAATGCACCAACATAAAAGGGCGCCTGATACGCGTAATAGCCGTTGGATCTAAGGAAGGTGATCCGACGGTGGACAGGAGGAAGAAGCGCGCGGGGTTTAGCACAAGTGTGCGTGGTTTAAACAATGAAATATTTGCGGCCGCGGGTAGGTTAGGACCTTAGGTTAAGGTTAGAAAAATTTCGAGTTTCGGCTATTTACCAATCAAATATTGATAAATCCCAAGGATGAAAGCGGGGAAGGGTTAAAATGGTTATTTATTCGACCAAGAGTCAAATAAATCCCGAGTGAACGCGGAGGGACTAACAGTGGGCCCCAAATGGACCTAATGTTTTCCCGACTTTGGTTTATTTGGCTATAATTTCCAAGGGGTGGGATATTTAGTATTTATGAGGGTTTTTATATAGTCTCTTTTAGAGTAGGGGTAGGG
>APFE031414258.1:130439-146274 GCA_000404065.3 Pinus taeda | reverse complement strand
AGCTTGAGGAGGATAACATATGCTTGTTCTATAATTTTCCCTTCGGGCAAACCCATCGCTATGTTTTAATGAGCCTAGCGACAGTGAAACTCGCTCTTGTCTGCATGGAAACGTTTGTCGCTATTATTTTAATGAGTTTAACGACAAGGATAACTCGGTCCTTTCAATTTTAGAGAGTCTAAAAAGAGACAAAGGAAACTCCAGTATTCCTTTTTCGTAATATAATGCCTTAAGTCTGAAAAAGTATAAAATAATATGAAAGGGATGACTTTTCGATAGTTTTAATGAGCCGAACAAGACAAGTGCTCAATCTTTTTGTGTAAGGATCCCTCAGGTCCAAAAATATTAAAATCTAGAGGAGGGATAGCACTTCTGATCACTTTAACGAGCTGGAGAGGTCAATTGCTCAACAATCTTTTCATATTTTACGAGTCAGATGAAAAGAGCTTAAAGAAAACTCGTTTTTCAAGGAATGAGTGATGATTTTGGATAGTAGCTGGTTCCAGGTAAGGTTTGGAACTTTTCAATCATGACAGTGTAAAGAACATGGCTAATAGAATCACTCATCGCAGTTGTTCCTCAAAAGGGGTAAACAATCAAATGGAGGCATATGATCGGCTAAAAAAAAGTGGAGGTGATGGTAAGAACACGACCAAGGCTCAAAAGCTGATGATAATGCGATCACAATGGTTATTTATTGAAGGCGGGTTCATTTTTTAATGAGCTTAAACTCTGGTGGAACATATGCTCATTGCTAGTTTTATTTTTTAACGAGCTTGAACTTTGCGTAAAACTTCTCGTCATAATGGTCATTGATATTCGATTCACCGTTAACACTATGTTCTTTTGACGGTCAGACTACCTATTCAGTTGCTCCATCAAACTGATTAGGAATGAGAATACATGCTTGAAAAATAAGTTTAAAAACTAATACCCTACTTGAATTGCGTGAAAAGTCACTTAAAAGTAGTTTTTATCCCTCATTTTACCATTTCATTTGAATTTGGGATTGTTGGAGCTCTGGAGGTGTTTTCCCCTTTGATTTTCATTAGCTTATTCTAAGAGATTCTGTGGACAATTTTCGGCACTGTCTGGACCAGGTAGGAGCTAAACCTGAACTCTTCAATTGCATTCTTTCCTTTCTGAATTTTGAGCATGTTTTCCTGCTTTTCTGAGCCTCTGGGGTTTGAACATTTCGTTTTGCCCCCATCGCACCTAGTATACATCGAAAGGTGCAATGCATACTAGGCTAGCCACTAGCCAATTAGTATGCAACCCACCCAGTACACAGCTAGGGTGTGATGGGCACAAGGAGGAAAACTTTTGCACTGATTTTTCATGGAAATTTTGCCTGTTTTTTGCCAAATCAGGATCCTGTTCTTCTCTTGTTTTTTTTTTATAGATTCATCAGAGCAAAATGGTTGTTACATGGCATGAATGCAAGCATGAAGAAGAGGACATGGTTTCCATACATGATCTGGGTATGGTAATTGCATTGCGGAGCTGCGGCTTGCTCAAGTTCTTCCGCATATCTAGCATGAGGCAAAAAATCAACTTGTTGCAATATTTCCTTGATGCATGGGATCCTACCAACCAGGTGTTCCAGATTAGAGGAAAATCCATCCCTTTGACTATTGAGGACATATACTTCTTGACCGGTTTATCAAGGCGTGGTGCCCCTATCTCACTATCAGGTTCCGCCCATGGGGGCGAATCCGTGAGGGATTATATTCGTCGATACTGTAGAGAAGGATATCAGCCGAGTAGGGACGGAAAGATCAGTATTTGAGATGTCACCGACCAGTCCTTGAGGACTATTTTATTCACCTTTGCTAGATTGGCTGGTAGCACAGCCCTTCACTTGGCCAACAGGTCCTATATGTCGTATGCCTTAGAATGCCTCAAACCAAAGATATTCAACTGCTGTGACGCAGTACTTCCGGTGATAAAAGAACAGCTTACGAAGGTGAAAAATGGAAGATCCAAGAACTTTGGCTATGGTTCTATTCTGACCGCTTTCACCTTGGAGAAGATCCCACTGATGTAGCCACAGTGCATTTCACTCGATCTTCCACCACTGACTTAGCCACGAACGCATAGATGGGTTGACCTTATGGCCAGACATGCTGGTCAATCGCAGTTTTCCTTCTCTGATGCCTTCTTTGAGTGGTTCAACCGTCAGCAAATGGTTTATGCCGAGTGTCCGTATGCTAGGATGGATTTCCGGGGTGACCTAGATTTGGTGCTGTCGACTGGAAAGTAGTGGGGTATCATAGGTAAAAATATCTGACCATATCTCTGTTTACTGTTTTTATAATGTTCTTGTGCTTTTTAAATGTTTATTAGGACTAATCAAAACTCATGTGCCCGTGCAAATATCGCACCAGTGCGACCAGCAGTGCGCCCGAGAGCAGTAGCAACCGTTCTAGTGGGAGACACTGTAGGGAGGGCTGTCATTTGCGATCTGGATGTAGCCGAGACCCTTGGAGTATTGCAAGATCAAATCAAGGGTCTCACCCTCAGTATCCTGGATGTGAGGACTGACGAGTTACCTATGAGATTACAGCGCCATACCACTGGTGTACCGAGTCGATGGACTAGGCTCTTATGCATGATTGCATAGGCGGTGATTTGTTATCACCAACGCCATTAGTCTAGGGCCCTTCCTTGCATTTTTGAGTTTTTTGGTCATATGACCAATTTTGTCCTGGACACGAAACACTATGTACAAACTATAAACAACTATATATATTTTTTATTTTTGTTGTTTAATTTTGGTTAAGTTATATGATCTTGATACAAATATTGATGAAATGCTTTTCTTTTATAAATGTTGCAAATGTCTATCTAACACATAATTTGCTAATGAATCAGTTAATGTGTTTAAGTTTTTGGAAATGTGTTGATATTGAATTGAATCAAACTGCCTTTCCAAAATCTTGACCCTTAGGAACATACGATAGATAGCTGGATTCCGAATGGAATAGATGCCGATGAGCTGTAGAATGACGAGCTGTGAGTCTAGCTTGACGATAAGTCAGTGTATGCCATGCGCGATGGCATCAGAGAGGAGCTCTACGAATGCGTTGTATTCAGCGATGTTGTTCGTCGACTGACCAATACATAACCCTCTAAACTCACTAACTTGCTGCTTGGATCAAACATGGCCCATGCTACAGAAGATAGGTTCCGTGGACTACGACTCGCTCTGTCGGCGTATGCAACAAATGATTCCAATAGGTTCGACATTGTAACAAATGAAAAAGTGGATTACCTAACCAAAACGATCACTCTTGATGAAAACAAAAATGTAACAAAAGCATATGAAGAGGTTATTACATTGAGTCAAGCATAGTAACGCTTAAGGTACAACCCATTTCTGGGTTGCGACAGTGGAATCCCATCATAATCTACTAGCTCGTAGGCTCCTTTTGATAATACATGCTTAACAATATAGGGACCCATCCACAAAGACTGGAACTTACTTGCTCCCAATTTATCGGATTCCTAGTCGTAAAGTAAGACCAGGTCACCTTCTCAGAAGACACATGGTTCGACATTCTTGTCAAACTATGCATTGACTCATTTCTTATGTGCTTCATTAGCCAAGCTAGCGTCACGATGGGTTTCATCCAGTTGGATTAATTCCAAGAAACGAGCCTCCTCCTCTGAAGTTCCAGGGAGAAGGTCGACTACGAGCTTGAGGGACAAAATTTCGCACTAAACTGGTAAGATCGCTTCCAAGCCATACACCAGTTGAAACGGAGTAAACCCGGTCGCATTTCTCACCGACTTCCGGTATGCCCACAAGGCTGAGTACAAGATTAGGTGCCAAATCCATTTATGGACTCCAATCATCCTTTGCAGCATGCACTTCAGGACTTTGTTGATTTCCTCAACTTGCCCGTTAGCTTGCGGATAATACAGAGTAGAGCTGTCGTGGGATAGTCCTAATTTGGTAGCCAATTCAACCATCATGTGATTGCAAAAATGTGATGCATGATATCTGACTATAGCTTGTGGAACACCGAATCTAGAGACTACATGATTGAAAATGAAAAGAGCAGTCGCTTTGCCGTTGTTGTTTAATGTAGGCATCGCCTTGGCCCATTTCGTAAAATAGTTAACCGTGACTATGATATACCCATGCCCCCAGGCCGAGGTGGGGTTACATGTCATGAAATCCATGCCCGATTTGGTGAACAGCCCAACAACAACTACTGGTTGTAGAGGTGCGGGTGGTATTCTAGTTTTGTGGTCGAAGATTTGACAAGCATGGAAACTTCTGACTGCGGTTATGCAATCCCTAAACATTGTTGGCCAGAAGTATCCTGCTCATAAAATCTTTTGTGTCATAGCATAACCAAATTGATACCCCCCACATGCACCTAAATGACAATAATTTAGGACTTTTTCGGCCTCCTCATGGGTGAGGCACCTTCGTAGAATTGTACCGATACCACGACGGTAAAGTGTATCACCGATAGTCATGTAGTCTTTTTCTTGGTATCGAGTACGTCATTGTTCTGAGCAAGAGGTATTAGACCTATATGTTTTGGTTTAGAGATAGATGATTATATATCCATAACAGAGATTGCTTGAAGATATCAGAAACAAAGATTCATCGACAATTGTTGCTTTGGATGTTGAATCGTTGGACGACGATGGGAAGTCACATAGTAACTCCGCAAAAACAAGAGCTTTCTTTGATTTGGATTTTACGAATTCCAGATCAAACTCTTTCAAAAGTGCTATCCATTTCGAATATTTTCCCCCAAGCAACTGTCACGACAAGATGTAAGTCATGGGGTTGCAATATGACAAAATGGCAGTTTTTCGAAAGAGGACATACTGTCGAAATCTCTGTACTGCTTGAACAGCTGCGAGAGCTAGATTTTCAACATGGGAGTACTTGCTTTCTGTATTATTTAAGTTTCAACTTAAATAATAGACAGGATGTTCAATTCCATGGTCTTCTTGAACTAAAACCATTGTGATGGTCGTATCTACCATAGCTAGATACAGGTTAAAGCTTTTTTGGTAATCAGGAGCGTACATTAATGATGCTTTTATTAAGGGCACCTCTTTTTCAACAGACGCGTATAACCTTTAGCAAGTTTGGTGTAATTTGGAATGAACCTCCTCAGAAAGTTTGCTTTCCCTTGGAGGTTCTGAATCTGAAGCAAATTTGAAGGTGGAGGCAGATCGATGATTGCCTGAACCTTAAAAGGGTCAAGGTGAATCCTATCCTTTGAAACTATAAAGCCAAGTAAACGACCAGAACTGACACAAAACACACAATTGTGTGGATTGAGTCGTATCTTGTAGTGTCGGCAATGTAGAAATTATTCTCTTAAATGCTGCGGATGATCGGTCCGCTTTCGCGAATGAGCCTGAAGATCATCGAGGTATGGTTGAACAATGTTCTTGAGGTCACGGAAGGCATAATTCATTGCCCCTGCATTCTTTAAACCAAAAGGTAGCTTGTAGTAAGCGAATGTGCCCCACGGACAAATAAATGTAGTCTTTGACTGGTCCTGTGGGCAGATATTTACTTGATTATACCCGGAAAATCCATCCATAAACGAAAAGATTTCACATCTAGTGCATTCATCAATTATCTGGTCGATGAAGGGTGTAGGGTAGTTGTCCTTTGGACAAGCTTGATTTACATCCCTGTAATCGACACACACTCTAATCGTTCCTTTCTTTTTCATCATAGGAACAATGTTCGATACCCAATTAGTTAGAGGAACTAGGTAAATGAAACCAACATGGACAAGTTTTTCAACTTCTGCCTTGATGGCAGCGGCTTTCTTTGGGTGCACCTGTCGAAGTCATTGTCGTACCAGTTTGACATCTGGATACATCTTAATTTCATGTTCTACTATGCTCGAGTCAATGCCTGGCATTTCTTCATATGACCATGTAAAGACATCTCTGAACTCATGAAGGAGAGCGTAATATACTTCCAGTTCTGATGAAGAACAAGATTTACCGACATCAATATGCTCTACAACATCTGGTTTGATCAAGATATTTATGGTGACAGTTTCTTCAATATTGGACAGCTTTCGCTCGGAATCCACTGTATTTATATATTTGATAGGAAATAAAAAACTGAAGGATTATTAAGGTCGTTGGAAGAATCTTCGTTCTAATCCAGAAGATGGGAACGATGGTGGAAATCTTCCCATGGTGCCTCTCCTATCATCATCAACTGAATGATTCCTTTGTCTGTAGAATGTTCATGCGACCAAGGATCTAAAGAGGTACCATATTCCTTAGACCTATCTACCCAAATGCTCGATGAGCGTTGATTTGGGTTTGCCTCCCATGCCGAGAACATTGATTGCTACAATATCTCTATTGGGCTTGGAGGCAATATCTGGTGATGATCCATGCTAAAATCATTTTCGGACATCTTCTGAATAGAAGATACCATATTGCAGGTTCCCACCTTGGCCACTTCCGCCAGATTGTTTGGAGGCGGTAGGGCAAAATTACCCATCAATGTAGGGTCTTTTAGCAGGCCTACTCCGATTTTTTGAAGAAATTGGGAGCTTCCGTGGATCATCAGGATGCTTCCCATAACTTGTGAACTGTTGGGGAGAAATGTTTGTTGGTCAACGATTGTAATTCCTCCTTGGAAAGGAAATGCAATATTTCTGAAATATGTTGACACAACAGCAGCCATAGCGTAAATCCATGGCCTTCCCAGTAGGATGTTGTAATCGAGGTTTCCATTGATAACTTCAACATCAATTTCTACTATTTTACCCCCCATTTCAACTTGTAAGTTACTTAAAATCCAGTACAAAGTGTATGTCCATCCATCAAATTCTTTTAACATCGTTGACGATCGTGACAAGGGTGGTGAGCCTAAAGTTTTCCAGCAACTCATTGACATAATACATGTAGATGCCCCCTCATCAATAATTTTTCGATGAACAGTTTTGTTGAGAGATTTCACTTGAATGAGGAAAGTGAGTTGAGCCGGTAACTGAGGTTCATATCCTTTATGATTAAAGGCCATAAGGTTGGAATCCGTTGGGTTAATCCCACCTATTTCTGATAATAGAGCCTGCTTTTGGGAGGGGCAATTTTGGAGTACTTCAAGTGTCGACATAGCAGACGACGATTGGGCTAGGTCCTCTACTATATTATAATTTTTTGCTCCTATGGCACGAGGATTAAATGTCGATTTGTGTACTACTCCCTTTGGCAGCTTTATCATTAGCTCAGGAATGATGGGTGGCACAACTTCGATCGAAGTTGTTGTCGAACTACTAGGTTGATCAGTAGCCTTTTTGTTCGACAGCTGTGGATTCCCATAATCTTTATTCCTTGTCGATATCAAAGCATTATTTTGTTGTTTCGAAATCGACGACATAAGCACTTGGGATGGGGAAGCATTGTCACTAGCAACAAGATTGGTTTTTGGGTTCGAAAACGGATCGGTAAATACCACTGAGGTTTTTGAGCTTCTGAAGAACTTCTTAATCTCAGTTTTATGTGGACAATATTTCGTCCAATGATCCTCATCAAATATCTGACACCCCGAAGGAGGTTTCCTTTGCCCAGAAGGGTTTGTAGAAGACTTTTTAGGAGACGAATCATCCTGCTTCTTCTTTTTCCCTTTCATTTTCTTCTTGCCTCCTGGTTTCTTCGGTTCTTTGCCTTTGTAGGTTGACGCGGCATTAACCTCTGAGGCAAGAAGTTCTTCATTTGCGTTTTGACCGGAAACTGTGCGAGCCTTCTTAGATGTAGCCTTTATGGTTTTCGTGCTTGTTCTACCTATCACACCATCACCGGCATGAGAGTCTTTGTTTGATTTAGGAGGAGAAGGAATGGAAAACTCTGGTCTAGGAGCATCAGGGATTTTGTCATAGAGCATGCCAGACTGAGTATAGATCAAGTCTAGATATTGCACATGAGCGATGAATTGCTCTTCAATGACAAGCCCCCCTTTAGCCACATCTTCTGTAATAGAAGGTAACAATGACTTAATAAACCATTCAGCTAGGAACTGATCAGGAACGTATGTTTTTACCATCCGATGACAATTCCTCCACTCATGAATATGATCAGATATGTGAGTGGCTGTCGTCTGCTTAAAATTGGTAAGAAGTTCCGTTCCTGTTTCATACCTTATCGACAACTGAAAATGGGTTAAAAAGGTGGTGGCAAGGGCACTGAAGTTATCGAATGAAGCTCTAGGTAATTCTATGTACCATTTTGTTGTCGGACCAGTTATCTTTCATTGAAAGAGGCGAAGCCTAATCGAATCATCATTGAGAGTGTTGGATGAACACCATAGATGAAAGGTCATCACATGATTCGATGGATCTCCACCCAGATTTCCATTGAATTTAGGAATATTTGATGGAAGTTTATGCAGAATAGTTGGCCACCAAGGGGCATTAGCAATTGGATCATTTGTTAGCCGATTCAAATCTGGTAATTCTAAAGTTGCTATGAAGGGAAACTGTTGATTCAGGTTCAGCGAAGCATACCCAGGATAAGATGGGATCACCTGAATAGTGGGTCTTTGCATACCAGCATAATGTATCTAATGTTGATAACTTTGATAAGGTTGATGGGCATAACCATTTTGATATGATTGATGGTGACCGTTTTGAATATACGACTGCCCATTATCTACAAAGATTTGTTGCTCAAGTCCTCTGTAAGCTTGTTGGAATTGTGGTTGTTGATATTGTACTAGCCATGGTTGTGAAGCCATTTGCTGTTGTCCAATACTGGCTGTCTGACCAAGATGAGGGGTAATAGTACCCATTTGAGCCTGAGTCGCTCTAGTTAAGGAGCCACTAATTAGCAATTTTGGTTTTGTCATGGAGACAAGAGGCTGTTGTATTACAACCTGAGAAACTTGAGGTTGGCATACAACAGGCAATGCTTGTACTTGTGACGCCATCACAATAGCCGGTGTAGTGGGGATATTCAACATAGGTAGACTTGGTTTCATTGAGTATACAACTCTTGGTTTTGAAGGTAGTATTGGCACCCAACCACTGGATGTGATTCCAGCTTGAATCGAATTTTGTTGTGAACTCACATATGGTTGTTCTCCCGGAGGGAACAATGAAAGGGCATACTACCCCCCATACGGCGGCAATCTAGTGCTCAAAGGAAATATTGGCCTTTGGAGACCAGACTGCCCAAATTGATATTGTTGCGATGGATCAATTTGCTAAGACTCAACATAAGAAATTCCAGATATTATTCTGGACGAGCAAACGGGAACAGGCCATACTATATAAACAGTCCATGAGTTGACTTCCTCTAGCAGTTGAGAGCTAGTTGGGACAGATGGTATACCAGCAAACATTGTCATGGTGGCGGCAGGTGGTTCTGCTGCTGCTGTATCAGATGACACAATCGTAGATGTCGATGGTTGTCCAGACATATCAAGTCTATCCAAAATACTTCCTAGTGATTCTACAGGAACTTGCGATGAAGGCAGACTATCTTCTGAAGTAGAAGGATATAGGTGGATCCCAGTTCCAAAATGTAATGGAGTACTGGATGGAAGATCCTCCATAATTTATTCTATAGCAATTAGTCCAGGTGGAAGAGGTAGACCGTCATGTCCGTAAAATATTTCTGGTGCCGAAGAAGGTATGGATTCAGCAGCGATAGGTACTGGAGGGGAAACACCTTCCAAATCAACCCCAGATGGAGCAGGTTCAGGAATAGAAGCGTTTACCATTACACTAGGATCAATTCTAATGTCCTCTTGTAACTGCAGAACTTCTTCTATAGAGGCAGGGATACCAAAAATAGTAGGAGTACCCGAAGTCTCTAAGGATGTTGAAACACAAGCTTCAAACAAACCAGGAGACTTTGACCCAATTAAATGAGTTCACTTGGCCCGGAATGGTTTTGTTTCTGGATTCAAAGATGGTTGACTCGTTAGTCTCCGTGAACGATGGGGTTTTGATTGACTTTCTTCCACGATTGCAGATTACTTGATCAACTCAAAATAAAAAGGGGAAAATGTTATTCAGAATTAAATGAATTTTGATGATGCTTTGACACAACTTGCTTTTTCAATTTTTAAGAGTTGAGAAAAAGCTAAGGATGACTCTAGTTGCATTCGATTTTTAATGATCCTGAAGTGAAAACTGCTCAGATGGACCTTTTCTTTTAAGGAGTCTGAAAAGGAACGAAAGTGACTACTCTGGAAATCTAGACAGAGGGATTACCAAACCAATCACAAAACTGCAGAATAATTTTTACGGTGTGGCAGTCAATCTTCTCGAATGATATGTTCAGTGCATTGCGATCGATAAGGCGACAGACATGGCTTTGTTTAGGGAATCTTCGGCGAAATCACATAAATACTCTTTTGTTGACATGCCTTCCTAAGGATAAAGGATATAGCCTATTGTGGTCTCCCAATATATACTCGATGGTACATGGGAGCACAAGTCCGTACTGGAACTTGTCGTCTCAAAGAGGAGGAATCACCTAACTTACGATGAAAGCGATAGTTACCAAGCTTTATGACGCCAGAATACGTCTCTAGCCTAAACTTCTAAATGTTGTGCATTAGGTTCCAAAGCGTTTTTATGTTCATTGAATTTATTTTACAGTTGATCTTTCTTAAGAAGTTTTCCTTTAAGGTTCACTGCATGATGTTGATATACAATTCCTAAATATGAAATCTAAGATGATAAACAATTGTTTACTCTTCTTTTTTCAATGAAAATCCTAGCTACTAAGGAAAGAGAAGCGAAATTCTTTCAACATAGAGCAAAGAGCACACACTAGATGCACTGTCCTAAATCAAAATCAACAAGCAGTCTAAATGCAAATGCACGTGCATGTATTTGTTTTCCACTTTCTTAATGTGTGAATGACAAAAAGAATGCTATGTACAAATATGAATTATCTTTTCTCTCAAAGTGATAGTACTAAAAATTTTCTCTTCAAAAGACGAAAGGAAGACAAGGACGACACTTTGCGATTTTGAAATGAACACTGCTTTCGACACTTGAAATACTATTAAGTCAAATCATGTACAAGAGTAACAATGTAATAAACTATCAAAAATAGGAGGATCCTTTTCTTTGACTGAAAATGACACTTGCAACAGTTTCAAATGAAAAGACGACAGTTCGATTAAGCTACTATTTGTAAAGGAGAAGTGTAAATGGTGAAAAATACATAAAAACATTCACAATTCTTTGTACAATGGAGGCTGAATAATGTAAAGGAAGGGAGTTTCAATAGTGGTATACTGATCACAGATAGCAAAATTCTTGAATAAAGCTGAAGAGAGTGAATAAAAACCAAAATCTGCAGGCAGAAATAGTCTTATCTGATCATCGCACCTGTAACACAGGGAAACAAGGATGCATCTCACCTACATCACACAGGAGGTGCGATGCATCCAAACTGTCAAAAGGAGACAAAGCGATGGTCCAGGGACGACACTTTAACTTGGTTTTGGTCACAGTTTGCAGCTTAGTTCAGGGATTTAGGCTGAGCTAATGATAGCCAGTAAATACAAAACATAGGGGTTGATTTAATGAAGTTACTTGAGCCACCACCAGGGAACTTAGGATGTTTGCATGTCAGATGTTTAATTCATAAACTAACCCAGAGATTGACTGAAGCAACGTTTATCCACTTTGCAGTTGCAAGCAAAAGCAGTTCGAAGGTTAGCTAGCATAACTTCAGGCTCCATCCATAGTTTATAAAGTAAACAAACTAGAAACATGCAAATAAGCTATTTCCTCCCCAGCGGAGTCGCCATTTTGTTATCGGGAAAACTAGTGTCCATTCATAGCTACTAGTCCCACTAAGGTGGGTAGCTATCTTAGAAACAAACAAACTAAAGTCACTTTTGTTTTCCTTTATGAGAAGTAGATGAGAGAGAAGCAGAGAGTACAAACCTCAGTCTTTCGCTTGGATCCTTGCTTGTTTCCTCTCCCCTTTAACAGATCTTTTCCGCTCCTTCCTCACTTGTCCCGTTTCAAAGAACACCTGTAGAGTCAAAGCAGAACAATACCATCAAAGCATAGAGATCTACAATCATAAACAGATAGGATCAGATATATATTGACCATACAAATGCATATATTAATTCAACATTCAAAGACATACAAGAATATGGAGGAAAACTAAAATAACTTTATTGATAGAAGTAGTAGAAGAGAGGATTACAACCCATTGATCTGGCCCAGCGCCATCCTCCCAGCATGAAGCCCTTCTTCACCTCATGAAAAGCTATATCACCCAACACTATGATGTTCCACAAAGAAACCAACAACACTTCCTTACAAGATGCAAAATTCTAGCCTTTTGATCTCTAGGATGAGGGATCCATATATAGATGTTTGTAGGTGGGTGAGTCAGCTTCTGGGTTTTTTATTAGTGTCATTTCTCTGATATTTCTCCATTCCACCTGGAGATTTCATGATCTCTTCCTCATTCCTTGGTGAATTCAGAGAGGCAAGTGTCACAAGAGAAGTTTCTGGAAGATTCCATGATCATCCACCTTGCAAACTGTCTCTACCATTTGTCTACTCTCGCCCATCACATCCCATAGAAGGGATTTCCAATATGCATCGCACCCCCCGTGTGCATTAGGTGGGATGCATCACACTTTGACCATGGCGCAAGTGAGATGGTCGAGTTTTGACCAGTTCTGAGCATTTTTTCATGGAGAAATTCTGGGAGATGATGTAATCAACTGACCTTGCTCCTTTAGGGTATGAAACAATACCTTTAAGGACTTAGAAGCCCTTGGTTTTATGGACATATGAGATTGGGGTTGCAGTGCCCAAATATGTCTATAACTCCTGTAACATGGTATCATCTACAAATTGTTGATGGGTTAGAGCTTGACCATTCTCCGATAGTTGGAGTGCTTGAATTTTTCTCGTTACTTTAGCATGCTTAATGGACCGCCCCAGCCGTTCCCTCATGAGGATTAAAAGAAAAGGATAGAGTGGATCCCCCTGTCTGAGTCCGGTAGAAGCAAGAAAAATTTCCAAGGGAGAGCCATTAACTAAAATTGAGAAGCTGGAGGAAGTCACTAGGGCCATGACCCATCTGATCCAATTATGATCTAAACCAAACACAGTAAGCACTTTCTTGATATATGTCAAGTTCACTTTATCATATGCTTTGGCTATGTCCAGTTGCATTATCATTCCCGCTTTCCTTTTACTAGTTAATGTGTGAACCACCTCGTGAGCTTGAATGATGTTATCTAGTATTTGTCTGCCTTCCACGTACCCCGATTGTTCCCCCGAAACAAGCGTAGGTAGCAAAGGTTTGAGTCTTTTGGCCACTACCTTGGAAATTATCTTGTAAACTACATTGCATAAGGCGATGGGCCTATACCTCTCTGGCGTTTGAGCATTATCCTGTTTTGGAATTAGGGCGATGAAGGAGGTATTGAAAACTTTCAAAATAGTTATGTTCAGCCTGGAATCTTCCACTACCCTTACAATATCATTTTTGACAATGTTCCATCAAACTTTGAAGAAATCCACATTGAAGACATCCGGACATGGGGCCTTGCCATTTTTCATTTCCTTGAGCACCTCACTAGCCTCCTTTTTAGTTACAGGTCTGTTGAGATTACAGTTGTCCTCTCTGGATACCAACTTAGGGATGTGTTTAGTGAAGTCTTTGATGAAAGGTTCCCTTACTAGAATGTCTTCCTGGGCAATACCTCAGAAGTGTTTTACTAACACTGCTTCTATTTCCTCATGGGATTGATGGATTTGCCCATCCTCGTACTTGATCGAATAGATCATGTTGTAAGTCCTATTAGCAATGGTGGATCTATGGAAAAATTTGTGTTGCGCTCTCCTTCCTTTAACCATTGAACTCATGATTTTTGTTCTTATCAAATCCTTACTTGATAAAAGCTTGGTTGAGCTCCAGAACTTTATTTTCAACAGATTCCTTACCTGCAAAAATAATTCCAAATTCATTCTTGTTCCAAGCTTTTAGCTTCATCTTGACATGCTTTAATCTTTTTTGTAGTAGGAACATTGATGAACCCTGAATCTGCAAATCTTTTGCCCACCATTTTCCAATGTTGCTGATGAAATCTAGGTGTGAAAGTCAAATATTTTAAAAGCTAAATGGTCGATTTCTTGGGGTGCATATGCCCTTGATCTCGATTTGAACTGGCCAGTGATCTGAGCCTCCAAAAGGGAGAATTCCTGCAATTATTTCCTTGTCTAAAAGTATGAGATCCTCAGAGATCATGAATCTATCTAACTTGGAGGCTACTTGGGAATCCCCTCCTCTTTTATTATTCCATCTGCAGAGGCCATTGTTTGTCTCAATGTCAACAAGCTTCATGCTTTCTGAAAATTTTTGGAAGGCTGAGGAATCTTTGTTTAGAGCTCTTTTGCCCCCTTTTTTCTCCGAGAGAGATCTGATCATATTGAAGTCTCCTCCTATGACCCAAGGTAATCCTACATGCCTGACCTAGAGATCCACCAAGGGGTTTATAAACCTGATTTTGTCATCCAACCTTTGAGGGCCATAAATGTTCATGACTAGTTAAGTGTCCTTGTCTCCTACAGGCTGTATGACCACTGATAAATAATTCCTTAATGCCTCCGCATCGATTATTCCAACCTTTTGCGGATTCGAGAGAGTAAGGATACCCCCTGCTATGTTTTTAGCTTTAACTTCTAGAAACTCAAATCTGATGAGCCATTTACTATGGATTTGCCTTAACTTTTGAATAGAGCATTTTGTTTCTTGGACAAAAATTATATCTAGAGCTGCTTGCTTCATTCTGTTATTCAACATTCTCTATTTTCTCTTGCTGCCTAGACCTCTAATATTCCAAGTTGTTGTTGGCATTATGTTTCAAGTGTTGTCCTTGATGGCAACTCACTCAGAGGTTGGTACAGGTGATGGCAACTTAATCAGAGGACAGATCTCAGTACAGTAGGACAAGAAAGATATATACGCAGGTTCATCAAGGAGAATCCGCGTGTACACGCAGGTTGGCTTCAGTAAAAGTGCGTATATGTGGAAAACTTATCTTTGGTCCGTGGCGGTTATTCCTTGGAAGTTGTGCCTATGGTTTTGGACCATGGCGTCTCGACGAACGTGTTGATCCCTAGTTTCGAAGTTGATGGTATTGGTTTGTTATGGTTTTGAACCATGGTATTGAGCAAGGCCTAAGTCTATAAAAGGAGAAGAAGATCATTAGGCAAGTGCATGGAGAAAAAGCTTGAATATCTGAAGAAGTAGGAGATCTATAATGCAGGTTATGGGTTGCTTGATCTAAGCTAAGGAGAGATCTCACAAGTTGATGGAGAACAAGATCTAAGGAGAGATCGGGATCAAATGGTTTGGAATGAACTATCTCTATATGGTTGATTATGCTTTGTATACAGACGCATGTAATGTTCTGAACTGGGTATAACTTAAGTTTGAGATAGCTGCAAGTCTTGATTGAATATTTATAGATTTGTACGTGGTTTGGCTTTGGTAAAAGCGCGTATGTATGCGAGTTTGGTTCGTCCAAGTAGCGTATACCATTTAAGCTGTGATTTTTTATGATACAGTTGGTTCTGAATATTGTTGCAGACTTTAGTGTTCTGCTCTGTGTTCTGGTGACTAGTTTTGTTGACAGGGTTTCAGTATTGGCTATTGATGTTTGTGAGCTACAATGATATTCATGGGTCCAGTATGAAAATTTGATGAAACGTGGCCTTCAGATTATAGAGTTGTGCTTCAGTGTATCCAGTCTGAAAATTTATGAAACGTGGTCCCTGGAAGAAAGAGAAGGTTGTAGTCTTCTGTAGGCCAGCACCTACGT